>NEWO01000092.1:1031027-1057998 GCA_003013225.1 Phalaenopsis aphrodite
GGAAAAAAAAGCAAAGGCAAAGCATTTAGGTTCCAGCTCTCATCCAAATTATGTTTAACCCAGCCATAGGAGGGGGGTTGCCACCAAATTAAGATAGCCATCCTACCCCTCGCAGGAGAATTAGTGCCGATCGTAAAGTAATGAAAAGCTTTAAGAAAGTAAGCAATAATATAAAAAGTAGTGATAGTAGGTGTCGGAGGAGGTGCCTCATGTTTGTGAGCATTCCTAGCAGATCATAGGAACCACAATACAACAAGCGAAAATGATTTCAGCTTTCCATCGTAAATAAGAGCAGCCTTCCAAGAAATTAAATATTTTCCCAATTCCAACCAATCATCCAACCGTGGAGGCCAGACAATCCCAAAATATTGTCCAACCGAACACTACACTTCACGAGCAAATAAACAATCAAAGAAAATTTGTGAGGCAGATTCCTCCTCACATTTGCAAAGATAGCAATGCGAAGCCATACACAATCCTTTTAATTTCAGAATGTCATCAAAAAGTAAGAGCAGGAGAAAATATCTCCATAAGAAAAAGGAGATAGAAGGGGATAATAAGGCGTCCCAGAGTGTAAATGTCCAACGACATGGGGTAAAGACATGCAAATTTTGATAATGTAATTTGGTAATGGAGGCATGTGAGGTGAATTTCCATATAGGGTTATCTAATTTAGATGTGGAAAGAGGAATTTTGGTGACAACTTCAGTTTTATCACCAACCAAAGCCCTCAGCCTCTACACTCTTAGAGGCTGAGTGCTTCTCTATATGGTATGCTCTACAGATTGCGGTTATTTTCCATTTTCATACCTTATATATTGAGACGGATTTCATTGCAATTGTAAACATGTTAAATAAGATCATTCCCACTACTTGGAATGTTCTTTGTTTACTAAACATGATTCAGGACTTTATTAAAAGGCATAATATGGCTATATAAATGCACTTCACTTACATGGAATGTAATTCCCCTGCCGATTGGCTTGCTAAGCAAGGTTTGCAAGGGGTTTTAGTGGGTGTTTTGCCCCCTCCACACCTTAGATTCTTTTAGATGGTGATTTGTTTGATGTGATACTTTTTTTTATTTTGTTGGATGCTCTTATTGGACCTTTCATCTTGCTTCACTTTGTTATGGCTTCCTTGGTTTCTTGGGGTTTTTTGGCTCTTTTGACAGCTGTCATTTTGTTTGGACGTTTTATTGCCTAGACTGAATTGTTACAATGTCGTAAGCTGTTGTTTGGCTCTGTTCTTCGACCTCCATTTTGATGTCTTCGTGATTCTGCTAAGCAATGTCATAATCTTCAACTTTTCATATTTATCATGTGGTGGTCTCATGTCCTTGTTGAGCAAATTACTGCACCTGCCTTACGATGCAGAGCAGGTGCTAGTTGTTATCCTTCCAATTTCTATACTATCTTGAGATGGTCTCTCTCCCTGCAGAGTAGATTTTATTTTTGGGTGGTATACTTTTTGTTTTAGTTTGGGTTTATATAGGTATACATGAACTCTGTTTTTGGAGTTTTTTGCGTCGGTTGGAGGCGGAAGCCCGTACAAGTGCATATTGTATTTTTTGTTTCTGGATGCGGGGATCCTCCTCCACACCAACTTGTAACAACTTTTTCAATTAATACGGAGCCAAACAATATATACATACATACATACATTATCTGTGTGTGTGTGTGTGCGTGTAGGAAGAGAGAGAGAGAGATGCAGTATTTTTTAAAAAAAATATTTGACTACAAGCTACAAAGATCTATAATAAATTAAAATTATTAATTAAAAAAATAGAATAAAAATAAATTAAATTATATTTAAATGGTGTTTCAATATAAACAATAAGAGTTAAATCTTGCACGAACCTTTAAGGTCTTACGACTGCATGATTAGGATTGTCAAAATGACTTTGTTCGAGAATAACTCGTGTTTGACTTGCCAAGCAAACGAACTAAACATAAACACACTTTTTTTGTTCGAAATAAAAATGAGCTTAAGCCGAACACGAACAATGATATTTTTTAACAAGGCGAACACAAGCTAAGTCTGGGCAGACTCAGCTCCTGCTCGACTTGTTTACACCCCTACCCTCATCTCGTTAACACTTTGTTTTTCGCTCTAGGCCACCTTACATGAAATAGGGAACTTGGCGTACGATGTTCCTCTCTAGTCCTCAAGCAGTGAATGGTCGATAGGGCTAGCACACCATACTAGCAGTGAAAGCTAGAAGATATTAGGGGAAGGGAAATATCCCTGATAATATAGAAAGAGGTTTGCTTCTTTGGAATATTCAGTTTTGAAACAATCAAATATTTCTCATTTTAAAACTGAAAATTGAAATCCATTTTTCAAAAAGAACCAAATTAATTAAATCGGAATGATTCGATTCGATTTTTTGATTGTAGCCAAATAATGCACATCCCGATGTGTGATTCAAGGATAAATTTGGGCATCGTTTCTAGTATTAGCACAAATGTTGATGTACACTTGTCAAAAAGATAAACAAACACTTCTGCCGTTTGCTGTTTTATACGCACAAACGATCACGCCAGTGGGCGGGAATCGGCATATCGAATATATAAAGCCTGAAGCATCGAATAAAGTTCAAATTATTATAACCCCTGTAATTAATGACAATCCTTATTTAAACCAGCTTAAGGATTCCAATCCCGGCGACCGGAAAAGGGCTGATCGGCGAGTAACTGACAAGCTGGGCGCGATGGGGAGTTACAAATGCTGCTTCTGCTTCACTCGGCGGTTTCTATGGATAGCGGTGGAGCCGCCGGCCGACGTGAGGGAGGCGTTTGCCGTTTACGCAGAGGGTGGCGCAGTGATGTCGCCGGAGCAGCTCCGGCGGTTTCTAGCTGAGAGGCAGGGTGAGGCGGTTACGGCTGCCGAAGCGGAGCTGATTGTTGAGAGGATTAGGGAAATGAGGCATCGGCATTCTCCCATGAAATTCTCTAGGTCTCTCCTCTCGGTTGATGATTTTTTCCATTTCTTGTTCTCCGGCGACCTCAATCCTGCTATACGATCTCAGGTTTGTGCTTCCTTTGATCTGATTTGGATTTAGTGTTTTGATTAGGGTTGCTTGGATTGCGTGCAGTTGGGAGTTGGGGGTTGGATATGGACTTTCGGGAATGCTGGAGATGATGATTAGGGTGGATTTGGAATGCGAAACTTTATTTATTAAATTTTTTAAGGTTTTTTTAAGGTTGATTTGATGAAGCCTGTTGAACTGATGAAAATGATTTTTCCTCGACAATTTCGATAAAGATGGAAATAGTTTTGTTAAGGTAAAGTGGTACACATGGTCAAAGGGTTATGTTTTGAATCAAAACGCCCTCATTCTCTCCATGTCGTGTCCGATCTACGATCTACATTGTAGATCACGATGATCTATGATGAGGATGTATTTTGGTGAGCTTCACTTAAAATTTTTTTCTAAAAAAAAATTGATTGCATCATCACTATAGATCACCGTGATCTACAGTGATCTACTGTGTAGATCGGACACTGCATACATCTTTGCATGGGTGTCCGTATAGAGTAATTTTTCCATACTATGGTTCCAATTTTGAAAAAATTATTATCACATGTAAATTCAGTGTCTAAAATTTGGCAAAATTCGAAAATGACAAAAGTCGTTTTTCGGAGACGGGCAGGATTGGAGCCAGGTGCACAGTAATATATATATATATATATATATATATATCGCTCTTTATTACTGTAATAATGGTTTGACTACTATAGAAATGATAAATATGGGTGGGACAATAATGACTAAAATTTAGTCAGAATAGTTTTTAATGTTAAATGAAAAAAATAAGAGGAGTTAAATTATATATTATAAAGACCGCAGGACCGAAAATTACAGAAGTAAAAAGCTACTAAGCATGCTCCTTTTACTCTTTCTGCCTGTTGTATAAAAACAAAAACTTTTATAAAGAATATTCTTTTAACTTTTGACTTTTCTTAGTATTTTACACTTCAAAAAGGTTTAATTTTCTTTTCTAAATAGTGATATCTATCGTTTTTTCTGTTACCTATCATCTGGCTCAGCAAGTGTTTGACAGGATACCACTGATAGAATTTAGCTGTAGATTTAATTTAAACCTAACCAAACAACAACAAAAAAATGAAAATTAAATTTAATGTTCCGTTAAACTTTCTCGCGTTCAGTCATTTTCTTCTCGAGCTCCATCACTTTTAAGATGTAAATCCAGATTTAGTTAATCTGATTGTGAGGCGGATTTATTCTGCCGTCGCTCACGTGTTCTTCCGTTGCAAGGTGAATTTCATAAATCCAGATTTATCGGATTGGATAAATCATATTTACTATAAATCTAAATTGCAACCAAACACCATCTTGGGCATTGTTTGGCTGCAACTGGGATTAAAGTTAGATTGGATTTATCAAATTCGATTAATTCTTCCACAGAGATGAAGCTTGTGGTCTTCGAAGCAAATCCTTTAAATCCGACTTATATTCAAATTTATTAAATTCAGATTAATGTCATAATGGAAACTGAAATTGGGAAAAAAATGACGAAACACAAAAAAATAGAGTTAGTGCCTGCTATAGACAGCTGCAGTTTTTTGAAAAAATAACTGTGAAACTGGTGAAGATTGTTCAAAAAGCTGCTGTGACTATTACAAATATAAATATTTTTTAAAATGTTAGATCACAGTTTTCTAACAGTCATGCAGATAGTTAGATCTGGTAGGCAAACACATCTTTTACCTGCAACTTTTTGAGAATGTAGACGAAACATAGTTTTGCTAAAGAAAAATTGTGGCGCGGTGCCGTATCACCGCCCCAAACGCACCCTTAACGGATCTTCGGTTTTAAGTTTTATTTATTTATGTTTGTCTGGATTCAAGTTAAATCCATGCCTTAATTTGAAAAATAGATGAAAGAGCGTGCTAGTTTTGTAAATATCAATGTTTTTAGTGCTATAAGATATCGATCAACCAAAAAAGGCCAAAATATAGATTCTCATTTTATGAGATAGTATAAGTTGGTTAAAAATGCAAATTTTATGTTGTCTACTTAAGGGGGTGTTTGATACGATAATTTTAATAAAACTTAAGTTCAATTTAACTTAAATCCAACCAAACACCATAAATAAGTAAGATAAATCTGCAGTTAAATTCAGTCCAATTTTTGCTTGTTCCATTTTTTAAATCTGAATTTATTAAATCCACTTATTTGTTAGATTTAACAGATGTAGCACATGAAAAGAATATTTCAAATAGGTTTATGCCAAACACCTCAAATGAATTTAACAAGAATTAACCTTAATTGAACCAAACATTATTTCGAATTTAATGATATTTAAATTTAATAACTTCAGATTTGTCACATTTACCAAATTCTACTTAACTTCAATCTTCCTTACAGCGAAACACCCCCTAAGTCATTACCATGTATATATGTTTTTTAAACTTGGACTATCATATAATTTACATATTTTTCCATACTAATTTAAGCTAAAGTAGTCTTCACCTGAAACTAACTTTTGTGTTTGCCTATACACCAGGTTCACCATGATATGACGGCCCCCTTATCCCATTATTACATATATACCAGTCATAATTCATACTTAAAAGGGAACCAACTCAGCAGCGACTCCAGTGAAGTTCCTATTGTCAATGCATTGCAGCGAGGTGTTAGGGTGATTGAGCTGGATATGTGGCCTAATCCCAAAAAGGATGATATTGATATTGTCCATGGAAGGTAATCAGATTAAACGCTTTCATTCGTTTATTTGCCATTTGATATTTCATTTTTTGATATTTGATATTGTCCAGTGATGTTCCTATGTATTTACATATCTAACACCTACAATTTTACATACACACACACACCATTTCAATTGTGCCCGAGCCTTGGCTCATTGGTAGCAGCCTTCGCGTAAGACCCCTGGGTCGGGGGTTTGAATCTCAGCCCTTTCGGGAGGATTCGAATAGCACACAGACTGGAAGGGCCCCTCGGTTAGTCCAACCTATAGGGGGGTTGATCGGCGGTCTCGGACCGTTGATCAATTATATATATAAACACACACATACCATTTCACTTTTTAAAAGTCAAAATAGTGATATTTTTTACGTGATATGAAATATTTGGATGTAAAAAGTTTATGTGTGAGGCATATAAATACATATGAATTTGGTGGTATGTAAATGCACTTCATTTTTTTTTTTTGGAACTCTGTTAGGTTTTCTTAGATACTTGCACTAAAATGATTACTGTTGGTCAAAGGAACTTTTGGTAGGCTTTTGAATTCTTAGTAGTTAACTTCAACAAGAAATCTATCCTTATTTACATGTTCATTTGGAATATTTACACTTCTTTCAGGCTTGTTTGTTCCATATATATATATATATATATATTAGTTTTCTATTTAAATATACAAGTTTGTCCATATTTGTTAAGAGCAAAATCTCAAAACAGTCCCCCGACTTTTAACAAGTGATCAATTTAACCCCGGAATTTTAAAGTGCTCCATTTTAATTACAATCTGCTGAAAATTGATTCAAATTAGTCCCTAGGCAGAAATTCTTTATATGCTATAATTTTAATTAGTATGACTTGTTACTTGCTTCATTTTCTTTTTGTAACTCTTCATTTACCTTTTAGCTTCTTTAAATCCTTAAAAAATTTCACAGTTGATACTTAATTCTTAGTGTTTGATTGACAGGCTCATTACATAACTAACTTTTTTTGGTGTGAAATTCATACATTTATCACACTGTTCTCTATTTCATGCTGCTTTACTTTATCTGAAGGACGCTAACTTCTCCAGTACCACTCATCAAATGTCTGAGATCTATCAAAGAGCATGCATTCACGGCTTCTCCATACCCAGTTGTAATAACTCTAGAGGATCATTTAACTTCAGAACTCCAAGCCAAAGTAGCTAAGGTGGCACAACTAAAGAAATTGCAAATTTGTATGCTTCCTCACATGTTAAAGTTTAACTGTTAATTCTACATTCAAATTAGATGGTCACTCAAACATTTGGAGACATGCTATATTATCCTAAGGGTGAATCCATGGAGGAATTCCCTTCTCCAGCAACTTTATCAAGAAAAATCCTTCTGTCAACGAAACCTCCAAAAGCGTACCTAGAATCTAAAAGTCAAAAGGTTAAGGATAGTGTATCTCAAAAGAGAAAGGAAACAGAGGAGGAAGATTCATGGGGAAAGGAGGAAGATTCATGGGGAAAGGAGGTCACCGATTTTAAAGCTGAACTCCATTATGATAGTAAGGTAAAATGTTACAATGTGTTCTAAGAATTTTGTAGTGTTCTTTGTTTCTCTTGCTTTTTTCCTCTGAATTTACAACTTTTGCACAAGGAGATGGGCAGAATCTAGACGATGGAGATAGTGATGATTATGAAGATGAAGATGAAGATGACGACAGTAAATTTCATCAGAACGCTGCGCCGGAATTCACAAATCTGATCACCATAAGGGCAGGCAAACCAAAGGGTCATTTGATCCACGCACTTAGGGGGAACCCTAATGAAATTAAAAGACTTAGTTTGAGTGAACAACAGCTGGAGAAACTGGCAGCATCTCATGGAACTGAAATAGTTAGGTGATTCTCTTCCATTTAATTCAATTACTTCATTTAGTATTATAGATACGACATCCATTATGGTACCCAGCTCACAGTTTGCACGCTAAAATGCTTTTTTGAATATCAAGAGCTTTTTTTAGCTTGCTATTGCACAAAATTTTGTGCTAAACTTGTGAAAGGTTTAAACATTTCAATGTTTTAAAAGGTTCACTCAGAAGAACATTGTCAGGATATACCCAAAAGGTACACGTGTCACTTCTTCTAACTACAATCCAATGCTTGGATGGATGCATGGCGCTCAAATGGTTGCCCTTAATATGCAGGTAAGCTATCCTACTTTTTTTCATATTGCGGTTTCACTTGGTTTATTATGCTTTCTCAGTATGGGATATCTTAATAATATTGGATTATTCTGACTTTATGAACATTTAAGAAGCAAAAGTATTTGATAAAACTCTTTCCACATTTTTAAGTTGTGAGATATATGGTGTCAATTTCTAGCACTAATTCAGAAAAATCTATTTTGAACTCATTAAGGTTTAGCATTACATATAGAAATTATTACTGCTTCTAACATCTCACAACTGCTTCTAACATCACAAAAAAATCTGGGAAGTTCATTATCAAGACTGAACACCAATGCATATCTACTTAGTTTTCTTCATTTTTGTATTTAGAAAATCAAGATGAAACAACTAGATCATTTAATATAATCTATCAGCTAATTTCCTCACATCTTGAACTTTCTTTCATGCAATTTCAAAATTGTGTGTGTTTATGTAAAAGTTTTTGCTAATGCAGCAGCTTGTGGTTGACATTAAATCTAGCAAACATGACAAGAACATAATTTTAATCGAATCATCACCAAATACTACAGCCTATAGACATTAAACCTCAATGATATGTTAATTGGTCTTATGCTTCTTAGTCCATAAATGGAAACTCTTCAAGTCCATGAGGCCTTTAACTACACGATATTAATTTTATTCTAAGTGCTCATGGAGTACTTTCAAGTAATATTGTTTCGTGTGGGAGAAATTATTCTTGTTAGGTTACTTTTCAGCTTGCCCTTTAATTGATGATAGGAATCTAAAGTTTTTCATTCTCCTTTTCAGGGATATGGAAGGTCGTTATGGTTGATGCATGGATTTTACAGAGCAAATGGGGGTTGTGGATATGTAAAAAAGCCTGATTTCTTGATGAAAGTTGAACAGCATGGACAAGTATTTGATCCAAAAAGAATATTACCTGTTAAAAAGATTTTAAAAGTAAAACCATTCCCACAAAAGTACTTCCCGAGCTTTGTTCTGAGATTGGGGCCATTGCCAAATCTAATTTCTCATTCTTTGCAACAGGTCAAAGTATATTTGGGCGATGGATGGCTTATCGATTTTAAAAGGACCTACTTTGACAATTATTCCCCACCCGACTTCTACGCAAGGGTAAGAAGCAAATTTCTAATTTTTCATTTCTAGTTTTGAGGAATTTCTCAAGTTTTCTTGTACACACTTTAGAAACATTATCATTTAATCTTTAGCATTTTTGTCATTATGTAGTCACGATTCCTAAACTTGAAGCGTCATATTAAATTCATGCATACAAATAATCATTTGTTTTCAGCTAAGGTTTAGTACACTATGGCGCAAAACATATGTAATAGATATCAAATATGCTATCTTAAGCTACAAATGCATTCATTGATTCATACATTTGGAACTTTCCGTGAAAATCTCATACTTGTGGACCTTCCTAAAAGTAAAGAATAGTGGAATGTATATATGTTGAAATTTGAAACATATCATCACAATTTTATTGATAAAAGGATGGGTATTTAAACGCAATTATAATAAACTTAATAATGAAAAGCAATAAAATCAGAATAAAATAACTAGGAAAGAAAATAAAACAAAATAAAATAAAATAAGAAATACATGATCATGGAATAAGATCAAATAATAAGTAATAATGACGTATGAATAGCCATTATAATCTAATACTTTATCTCAAGTTGAAGCATAGATAACAATCATGTTCAACTTGGACTTAAATTAATCAAACCAAGTGCGAGACAAATTCTTGATGAGATTGTTTGTTAGAAAACACATGGAATACAAATCTCCTCAAACTCAATCTTTTCTTTAATGAAGTGTTTGTCGACCTACATATGTTTGGTACTATCATGTTGGTCTAGATTGTAAGCAATATTGATTGCGGTCTTATTATCACATAATAGTTGCAGCGGGGTGGAGGTTGGTATACGGAGTTCGTAAAGCAAAATGCGTAGCCAGAGAGCTTCACAGATTCCTAAGGACATGCAGTAGAATTCAGCTTCAGTACTATTTCGGGCAACCACAAACTATTTCTTATTTTTTCACGTGACAAGATTGATCCATACAAATGAGCAATACCTAGAGGTGGAACGCCGATCATGAACTAATCTGACTCAAACAACATCTATATAAACAACAATAGACCAAAAGGTGTGGCGGGAAAAAAATAAACCTGAGCACAGTGTGCCTTTTAAGTATTAGAGAATCTGGCGGACAGCTTTGAGGAGGTGCTTGTAGGGGTCATGCATGAATTGACTCACTATTTCAACTGAGTGGTATATGTCGAGGCGAATATAAGCCAGCTATATGGGTAATCCCACAAGATGCTAGTAATGAGTTTTGCTGATAGATACAACATTGAGAATGTCAGATTTTTTTTCATTAGAATTCATAAGAACAACATGTTTGCACAGAAGAATGTTGTTTTCTATCAAGAGAACAATCACATATTTGTGCTAAAACAAACAATTTCCCCGCTAGGATTGAGCCACTTCCATGCCTAAGAAGTATTGAGGGATCCTTCATCTCAAATGACGAAACAAGAATGTCTTTTAAAGACTCCAATGTGGAGAGATCATTACTTGTAAGAACAATATCATCGACATAGACAATATGAATAGCTAGATGGACATTGGAAGAGTGCTGGAAGAAGATGGTGGGATCCGATTGAGCCTGAGTAAAACCATGGCCTGCGACCACCTTTGTGAACTTGTCGAACTACACCCTTAAGGACTGCTTTAGCCCATAAAGATATTTTCGTAACATACACACTTGTCCTCTAAAGGCAGTAGAATCAAAATCCAGATGGAGAGACATGTACACATCTTCTATCAACTCTCCATTCAATAATGCATTCTTGACATCAAGTTAGAATAAAGACCAATCTGAATTCACAGCAAGTGACAACATGACCCGAATAATGTTTAAATTAGCCACTAGAGCAAATGTTTCCTTATGGTCAACTCGGTAGGTTTGTATCTTTTGGTGACCAATCTTGCCTTATTGCGTTGAAAGAACACGGCAAAGTTGAGCTTGGTGCTAGAAATCTATCAACACCCTACAGTTTCTTTATCTCGAGGCAGGTCCATGACATCCCACATATGGTTTCGCTGAAGGCCATTCATCTCCTCTGTAATTGTCGTTTTCTAGTTTGGTTGGCAATAGCAACCTTAATAATAACAGAGATCTGATGGTCCGTTGGGGCAGTAACAAATGCTCTGTAAGTTGGTGATAAACTGAAAATACACATATTTTGTCATAGAATAGAGGGAGCATGTTTAATTGTGTACCTTACTCAGAGAAATTTCCTCATTCAGAGGAGGTGCTGTGCTGAGGATGTCGATCGGGTGGAGTCAAGGTTCTGTAAGGAGGTAGCGGGCTCTTGAGTAGGAGCATCGGGACGTGTGCGCTGAGTGTAGGCACAGATAGTGGGAGGAGGAGATGGTGTACTCAACGGGGCAGGGGACTCCTTAGTGGTGGGATCACCCATAGGAGTAGGATAAGGGACAGTGTTGGGGAACTCAAGCTCCCCCTCACTAAAGACCGAGCTAGAAAAATAGGGAGCACTTTCAAAAAGGGAAACATCAACACTCACATAGATTTTGTATGTGGTCGAATCAAGAACCCAATACCCCTTTTGAGTTACGGACTATCCAAGTAAGATAAATTTTATAAATCTTGGATTAAGTTTAGTCTGAGTAGGGGTAGTGTTTCGAACAAAAGTAGTATATCCAAAAATCTTGGGATCTAAAGTGGAGAATACCCAATTGGCATGGAAGCATGACATCAAAACGGCTAAAGGGGTTCAAAACTTATGAACTTTAGAGAGCACTCTATTATGAGATAGGTGGCAAAGTTAGAATGACATCCTTCCAAAAATATTTCGAGACAATGGATTGAAGTATAATGGAGAGAGCAACATTGAGGAGGTGACGATTTTTTTTTCCGGATATCCCATTTTGTTGATAAGTGTCCTTGCAGAACTAGGTGGAGGATGTCTTTACTAACAAAAAATTCACGCAAAATAGAGTTAAAAATCTCATAGCCATTATTGGCACAAAGGACTTGAATAGGAGTCTTAAATTGAGTTAAGATAAGGGTGTAGAAATTTTGGAAGGTCATAGCGACTTCGAATTTATCTTTTAAAATATAGATCTACGTCATTCGAGTGTAATCATCAATTAAGGTCAATAATCATTATTTATTGGTGTAGCTGGTAGTGCGAGAAGGTTCCCATATGTCACTATGAATGATGGAGGAAGGAGCAGAATGTAAGTGTGATATGAGTAATGAACTTGATAATGTTTGGTTAACTGACATGTCTCACAATTGAAGCTAAAATAATTTTATTAGAAAACATCAGATGATACAAATTTTCAAATATTAAAAATTAGATTGAACTAAATGACAATGCAATAACAAAATGAGACATTCAATTACTCGAGATAGGCTACAAATTTTCAGTATCGTTTCTTCACTGTCCGTGTTGTCCTCTTGGAAGAGTCCAGGTACCCTCTTAGTAGTTTCAATTATCTTCCCTGAACGATGATCATGAAAAATACAATCATCAGAAGAGAATTTAGCAACACAAGTTAAATTGCAATTGAGAACATATAAAACAGACTCCAGAGTTAGATCAGTCGTTAGTACAATCGACCATTTAGCAGCAATGGAGCTACGAGATCCATCGACAATTTTGATGATATTTTCAGAGCATGATAGTAAGTCGAGAAAGCTTGCAAGCAGTCAGTCATGTGATACATGATACCTGAATTAATAATCCATGGACTAGAGGATGAATAAGTTGTGAGAGTCCTAGAAAGAGTACCTTGTCGAGGTCGATTAACCTGCAGAGACTTCATTGACTGTAAGAAGTTTGATCAATTGCTTCATTTGGTTTTTTAAGGATTCAGAGTATTCTAGTATGTTCCAGATAGGAATCAGTCGAGTCGTGCTTGGTTTGGCCATCGTCGTAAGTCCCTTGAAATTAGAGGATTTGGTCAAGGGTTTGTATGTCAGCTTACCGTGAAGTTTTCAACATTTGTCTCGAGTGTGGTTGGACTTGTGACAGTAATCACGAGTGGGTTGACCGGTTTGAAGTGTCATGGATGAGGGTTGAGCACTATTTGAGATCAAGGCGGATGATTCAGCTGAAGGAGTATCAGGGCCAAGCATGACAATTCTCCTGCTTTCTTCCCAAAGAATCTTGGTGAAAGCAGCGCGAGCGGAAGGAAGAGGATCCTGACTAAGAATACGACCCCAAATCCCGTCAAGTTCTTTGTTAAGGCCAACAAGGTATTGAAACCTACAATCCTTTTCTACGATCTTCTGGAAGAAGAAGTCGACCGAAGAATCTTAAATATAGTCATAGTACAAATTGCATTTCATTCATGCTGCAATAAGGTCATAGTACTGGGCACAGTATTTGTCCCATATTTTGCCTCCTAGATCTTTTAAATAGCTTGTACAATTGATTAGAATTTCCTACATCCGAGTAGATATCATGGACAACCGTCCAGAGAGCACTAACTGAAGGGAGAAATATGTACAAACGACCAATTGACGTTTTCATGGAGTTGATTAGCCATGTCATGACCATGGAGTTCTCCATCCCCCAAGCTCCATATGTCGGGTCGGTCTTTGGAGGCTGATGCATCATACTTGTGAGGTGACCGAACTTCCCACGTCCTTTAATGAACAAAGAGACCGCTTGGGACCATTGGAAGAAGTTGTTGCTGTTCAATTTATGAGTTGTACAACAACAACAACAACAACAACAAAGTCTTAATCCCACTACGTGGGGTCAGCTACATGAATCATTTTTCTCCATGCGTCATATTTAGAGCCATATTTTCATTTAGTTCTAATAAATTAAGATCCTTTTTTTATAAAATAAGTCCAAGTCTTCCTAGGTCTACCTCTGCCTTTCTTAAGATAAGTCTAATCTAAAACATCTACTCTCCTAATCAAATCATCAGATGGTCGACGTTTAATGTGACCAAACCATCTAAGACGACTCTCTTTAATCTTGTCCATCATTGGAGTTACACCAACCCTATCACGGATATATTCATTTCACATTTTGTCTCTAAGTATAAAGCCACTCATTCGCCTAATCATTCTCATCTTGACAACCCTTAACTTAGCATTATGCTTCTCTTTTAAAGGCCAACATTCAGCGCCGTAGAGCATTATAGGTTTCAGCAACCTCTTATAAAATTTTACTTTCAGTCTAAGCGATACTTTTCTATCACGCAAAAGGCCAGAAGCATTCCTCCATTTCAACCAACCAATCTGAATTCTACTATTAACATCCCCATCTATATCACCATCACTTTGAACAACAGACCCGAGATATCTAAATCGCCTGCACCATTTAATAATTTGATCACCCAAAGTTACACTTCTAAAACTAGAGCTACGACTACTAAAATTACATAGTTCTCAAATAAAAACCTTTAAACTCCTAATGTAGACCTCCATAATTCAAGTTTTTCCTGGGTTTTTTCTCTCGTCTTTTCCACGAGAAGAATATCATCAGCTAAATGTCTAGTAAGACCATCCATAATTAAAGCAAAAAGATATGAGCTTAAATTTGAACCTTGATGTAATCAAACAGAAATAGGAAAATATTTGGTCAATCCTCCTTCAGTTAGAAGACAAGTAACAACTCTAGTATACATATCTTTAATGACTTGAATATAAGTCATATCAACACCTTTCTTCTCAAGAACGCTCCAAAATCTCTTGGAACCTTATCGTAAGCTTTTTTCTAAATCAATAAAAATCAAATTGTAGATCCTCCTTATTATCTCTGAACTTCTCCATCAAGCCTCTCAATAAATGTATAGCTTCCATGGTAGGCCTGCCTGACATAAAACTAAATTGATTATGAGAAATCTTTATAATACGTTTTAACCTATGTTCAATTATCCTCTCCCATAATTTTAAAGTATGACACATCAACTTAATTCCTCTATAATTTGTACAGTCTTATGCATCCCCTTTATTCTTAAAATTCTTAAAAATGGGGACCAAAACAATCTTCCTCCACTCCTCGGGCATCTTTTTAGTTTTTAAAATAATATTAAAGAGTTTGGTAAGCCAAGAAACTCCTAAATTTCCTAAATATTTTCGCACTTCAACTGGGATATCACCAGGTCCTACAAACTTTCCATCATTGGTTTTCTTTAAAATCTCCTAAACTTCTTTTTTACTAATGCAACGGTAAAAATGAAATATTTTACTATTATTAACGATATTAAGATTACTAAGGTCGATCGTATTTTCAGAAACTTCATTAAAAATGTTATCAAAATAACTCACCCACTTATGTTGAATATCATTTTTCATAAAAAAATACTTTTTGATTTTCATCTTTAATACACTTTACTTGGGTTAAATCCTTACTTTTATTTTCTCTTTATTTGACAGGTTTAAATATATATTTTCACCCTCCTTAGTATCTAATCTATCATAAAGATCACTAAAAGCAGAATTTTTAGCATCACAGATTATTCTTTTAGACTCCTTACGAGCTATTTGATATTTTTCTCAGTTTTCTAAGTTTTTACAATTAAACCAATATTTATAACATAACTTATTATATTTTATCTTTTCTTGCATATTATTATTCCACCACAAATTATTTTTATTTATAGAAATTTTTTCTTTTGATTCTTCAAGTACATCTTTTGTTACTTGTTTAATAGTGTTTGTTACTTCATCCCACATAACATTTGTTTCTTCATAAACATTCCAAATTTTGAAAATTTGAATTTGACTCTAAAAATAATTTTATTTGTCTTTTAGGTTCATCCATCTAATTCTATATTGATAAGTCCTAACATTCTTTATTTTACAACTCTTAATCTTAAAATCTAGAATTAATAATCGATGTTGGGTACTTAAATCGTCACTTGGAATGATCTTAGAATCTTTACAATCTCGATGATCTCTTCTTCTCATGAGAAAATAATCAATTTGTATTTTATTAAACTCATTCTTATAAGTAATAAGATGCTCATCTATTTTCTTGAATAAATTATTAGTAATAACAAAATTATACACTAAAGCAAAATCTAAAATGACTTTAATTTTTCTATTTGTCACTCCAAAACCGAAATCACCATGAATATTTCTAAAATCTTCTACCGCCCTATCATCATGTCAATTTAAATCTCCTCCAATAAAAATTTTTTCTTCAAGAGGTATCATTTGTATTTAGTTTTCTAAGTCATTCCAAAATTTAACTTTAGTCCCTATATCAAGACCAACCTGAGGAGCATAAGCACTTATAAAATTAAATATCTTAGAATCAATAATAATCTTAAGGGCAATAATTCTATCACTAACTCTATTAATTTTTACAATATTATCTTTCAAACTCTTATTTATAATTACACATACACCATTTCTAGTGTGACTCTTATCAGAATACCAAATTTTAAAGCCTAAGTTATCAATCTCCTTAGCATTTTCTCCCACCATTTAGTTTCTTGAATACATAAGATATTAATTTTTCTATGAATCATAATATCAACTAATTCTATTAATTTATCATTGAGAGTATCTATTTTTCAAGATCTTATCCTAATTTTAGTTTCATTAGTTTCTTTACTCGCATACTTATAATCAACTTATGAGTTGTAATTAAAAAAAATTATTATGGCTTCCGGTCCTCCGGCCAGCACGGGAGCAGGGTTTGATATCGATCTTCCGGTGGAGTCAATAACACTTTATGAGGGTGATTCATTGAGAGAATCAGTCATAATTTGGACTGAGCCAAAAGATTTGCTGTGATGCAAAATATAAACCCGTCAAAGATTGTGTTTTCAACATGGTACATTGGAAATTGCAATCTATGTACATCTAGAGATTGGATTCTTATGGATGTAGTATATCTTAATTAGAGAAAGGTGTCACGTCGCCGGACTTTTTGTTTGGGGACATTTTAGTCTCGGTGTCGATAAAAGTATTAATTTAGTCTCCATATTTTTATAACAAGGGCTAAATAGTCCTCTTTGGGAACTATTTCAGCTTATATTAAAATAGTCCAAGGATTAATTTAACACTTTTATAATTAATGAGATGGTAATTTTGACACTTACTGTGATTATTAATTGAGAATTACAGTTATCCCTGCTTCATTTGAGTTAAAGAAAGCTGGTGCTATTGTTTCACTTAACATCAACCTGTAGGTAGGAATAGCTGGAGTACCAGCGGATTGCATAATGAAGAAAACAAGGATTATAGAAGACGAATGGGCTCCCGTTTGGAATGAAGAGTTTATCTTTCCATTGATAGTGCCTGAGCTGGCTTTGCTTCGAGTCGAGATACACGAGTATGACATGTCCGATAAGGACGATTTCGGAGGGCAGACATGCCTACCAGTGTTAGAATTAAGGCCAGGAATTCGTTGCGTGCCACTTTGTGATCGCAAGGGAACCCAATATAAGTCTGTAAGGCTTCTTATGGGTTTCAGCTTCTCTTCAGAATAAGGTACTGTATGCTATTAAAAGTTATGTTCTTTGATATGTGGTATTATACTGTTTTCCAATACATGGTGTTAAGATTTTATGTAGGGAATATTGTATGATACTTTATTTGTACATAAATCATTCTTGAAAGGCTAGAGAAATAAGTTCCTCATATGATCATATCCCTCTTAAACAATCTCCAAATTGCACTTTTAACTTCAAGATGTTGACAAGAATACAATAATAACAATAAGCCTTTATCCCACTAAGTGGGGTCGGGTACATGAATCTTTTTTCCCATTGTGTCTCATTGAGTGTCATATTTTCATTTTATTCTAATAAATTAAGATTATATTTTACACAACATGCTCAAGATCTTGACAAGAATAGAGGATAAAATTCTTCATTTTTATGTTTGGTGTTTATTCGATAACCCAAGAAAGAGCAGGTTTTCATAATCATAGATAACCAGCTGTTGTGCATGGAAACTTAATAAATTAAAGGGAAAATTACACACAAAGCACCCAATTCTTATGGGTTTACCTATCTCACAACCAAAGTTTCATTCATACACACATTACACTTTATCTATGGATGAAAAGATTGATTTAACTATTGAAAGGTAATGATGTTTGTAATTAAGAAAATATTGTGTGTTTGTAAATATGAAAGTTTTAGGTGCTATACAAGTAAAAGCCCCAAAATTAGAATATGAAGTATCCAACATGTAGCACAAGGACGGACTAATTAGAAGGAAAAAACACAAACACATGTTAATTATGACATCAATACATGTTAGAATGAAATATGGTCGCAAATAAAAGAAAAAAAAATTTAAAGAAAGATTTACATACATGCCACTCAATTTTTACATATTTGCGGCTTTACATATGTTTGAAAATGTGTATTTTATTTTTTAAATGTTATAATAGTGATATTTTAGAGGTGATATGAAATATTTTAGGGGTACAAATGTTAAAAAGACAAAATTTAGGTGCAAGATATGTAAATACAAAAGAATTGGGTGGTATGTATGTGAATGTCGTAAATTAAAACATATATTGTGGACATGGATATAAGTAATTTAAGTATATTTGTAGTCTTTAAGCTCAAATCATCTTTCTCTTCGGAAGGTAAAAATGCAATGGCACCTATGATAGCAAGTGATTTTTCAAGGAATTGAGGCTTTTATTTCGGTTTTTTAATCGATTATATAACGACTTGTTCTTGAATTATGAGTAAGAACTTTGCCATCAGTAAAAATTTGTCCACAAGTTCTTTTTTTTTTTTTTAGATAAAAAAGTTAAAAGCTCTTATTTTTAAAATCATTCTTAATTGCATCATAAACAGACAACAACAAATTTCTTTTGGGGCATTTACATAAATACCACCCAATTCCTATGTATTTACACCTCTATCACCTAAACTTTGATTTATTACATTTATGCCACCCAAATCTTTCACATCACTCAAAAATACCCTTTTGCTTAAAAGTAAAATACACCATTTTCTGCATAGGAAAGGTTTTATATAAAAATTGAAGTATAAATATTAGATACATTAGGGATTGAGTGGTACAAATGTAAATCTTCCATTTCTTCTTTGTTTTTTAAACATTTTCTGAATCTCGTTCAAAGCAAACACACACAGAATAGGGAAGGTATTAAGTATAATTTTCTGTTATGAACACTTCAAGTAGTAATCCCAGGTAGAAGAGCAGTAACAAAAACGCAAACAACGAGATGGAAGAAAGCTCCAGTACTTTATTGCAAGCTCAAATTTGAAAGACTACTTACTAATCTTCTTCGACTAAAAAGACTACATCATCGTTCTTAAGGAAGTCATGTGTTGTGTGATCAACTATCTGCAAAATAGATGAATAAAATAGATCAAAACTGATCAGCACAAATCCAACATATGAATTTACATATATACCATCCAATAGAAAGTTTTCAATAGAAAACGGGCATTTACATACATACCACCCAATTCCTACGTATTTACACATCTAACACTTTCACGTCACCTAAAAAATACCGCTATTGACTTTTCAAAATTGTAGTTGAGGAGTTAGATATGTATCTACATAAGAACTAGTGGTATGTGTGTAATTCTTTAAAAAAAAAAATAAGAGGAAAGATCTTCATATCATTGTACCTTCAAAAGCTAACCGGATTTACAGAAAAAAATACATTGATAATATATTCTGGGTTAAAGTTCATTTAAGTTCTTTTTTATGAAAATTCATCTCCCCAAACAACAGAAATTGTATGTTCCACATATAGTGAAGAACTGCACAACCTTTTATGAAATCTGAGACAAGTTTTGGCAATTTTATTTCACAATCTAAGATTGTTTGGTGTGCAACTAGTAATTTCATCACAATAGCTGTAGGATAAAATAGAGAAAAATTAATTCATAAAATTAAAGAATAATGTAATGCTGTCCTTTAATCTGAGAGAAGATCCAGATGAAGATGGATTTAAGTCCTAAAACTACACAGAGTGAAATGATCCGTTAGAACTAGATTGGCTGCCTTAAACATCTGAATTTAACTGTGTTTCTGCTGGAGGGTTCTCTGGAAGTCCTGAAATAAAAAATTATTTGCCCAAGGATAAAATTCCAGATCATGATGTGATAACAAAAGGAACTACAATGGAGCATATGATTGATAAGTATGTCTTAAAAGTAAGAGGATAAAGATAAGCTAAACATACAAATCTCAATGGAATTCTATAAAAAGGAATGGCCGAGATGCAGAACAAAGAAAATATGGTTAAACGGTGCAAGGCAAACTTAACAAATTGTTGCACTCTAGACTCATTAATAGTGAAGCTATTTTTCTATTGCTCCCATATATAACTACTTTTAATGAAATTTCATTGGTAATATATAAGAAAATTGCAGGCTCTAAAAATAAGCATTTCTGTATATCGGTACCTTAATTTTTGACCGCATGCATGATATTCTTGCTTAAGAATATAAAAGTCTTAGCAATCAAAAGAGTTCTATAATGGTAATTATGACTAGTATTGTTATAAGGAAAAGACGGAGGAACATAAAGGGCGAGCAAAATTCCTATATAGGGGAATTTTCTATGGATAATATTGGTAGCGATGCTTTCATGCCTGCCTGCCACAGCCGTAGAGACGACTGTTAGAAAATTTTTTTTTTTTTAAATCTCTAATGTTTTTTAGGGGCTTGCCTAGAAAATGCCAATATGGCAATAGTTTTAAAGTCCCCTATAAAATTAATTGCAAGAAAATTCAAAGATTTGAGGGGCACCAAAAAATCTTTATCAATTAAGTGGCTCTTTGGGATCAATTTTTGTTTTTTGTTTATTATTTTTTAAAACAAAAGGTAGGAAATAAACATAAAAATGATGTTTAGCTATTTATTTTTTTTGTTTTATTTCTGTTTTTTATTTTTTGGGAGAGCACTTCTTCTTTTAAAATATTAAATATAGAAAAAAACATGCTTTTATCTGTTTTTAAAACACCAAGACAATTCTTCGCCTAGTTCCTCGCCAGTCATCGCCAGCCGCAGGCCCCCGCCACCTGTTCGCCCTCGCTGCGGGTTTCCAGTTACAACCCGCTGCTAGTAGTCGCCCGCTGCCTCTCGCCACCGCCAGTCGCAAACCTAGACCGGTCGCTGTCCGCGACAGGTCGTTGTTCTCCGCCGCCGCTGCTGTAGGTTGCCCGCCGCAGCCCACAACCAGCGTCCCCCGCCGCCACTTGTTGAAGCCACAGCCGGCCGCCGCCGCGGTTTCCAATCGCCGCTTGCCCTTATTCACGCCATCAGTAGCTACCCGCCCACCACTAGCCTCCAGCTGCCGACCCTCGCCCACAGCCACCGCTGCAGGTCTCCGCCAGGCACAACAATCGCCCGTTCCCTGTCACTCGCCGCTTGTCTTCTCACAAGTAATGTTTTTTGCTGGTTGGAGCAAGGAAAACTTCATATGCCACATGGCGGTCGACAGAGTTTAATATTGGAGCGCACGTGGACTCAATTGTTTTATAAAAAGTATACAATCTTTTAAAAAAAAAAATACTCAACCAAACATGTGTTATATTTTTTATTTTTAAAAACATATAAATCATAACAGTATAAAACGCATTTTCTAAAAACAGAAAAGAGAAAACAAAATAAAAATAAAACACAATAAAAACAAAAATAAAAATAAAAAGCAGAAAGTAATCCCAAATAGGCCTTAAGCAAATATATAATACTAATCTCTGGGGCATTTTAAATAGAATTATTTTAGGTTAACAACCCTGCTTGACACAAATGATTCAACCTTGGTAAAGAATACAAGCATGCAAAGGATTGTGCTTGTGAAAATGATTGAATGAATTTGAAAAGCAATGCTTGGTTAGCCTCACAATCAATGTCAAGCAAACTTTGAATCAAATAGAAATTGAAGATTAAAGATGCTCACATTAGTGTCATTTAGCTCCAAATTGTAGAAATCCATTGCTTTTCTCTTGAACAATGGTCCTGCATGCCACGTTCCTCGATCAAGCTTTAAAAATTTTGTACCGGTTACTCGGAACACATGTACATCATCTGGGCGTGGTGGCACATAGTTATGTCCACATTTTGATTGTATACTTGTCTTGAGATTGTCATCATTAAATTCAGCTCCTTCCAGAATTGAAGACTTGGCTACACCTAGATACCATTCTTCACCAGTAGCAGAACCAAGGCACTGGGTCACACTTGCGTGATGAGTAATCTTAGAAAACTTAAGTTCTCGATCTTCAAGATGCATGATATAGAACCTACCATGACATTTGAATAAAATTTTCATTTGATTGCAAAGAATTCACGAACAATTATTTTATTTTTTGAAAATATATACACCATTCGAGATTTCTCGTGGATTTATGTGATCTCCTAAAGGGCTGCCGACTGTAGCTTCGAGAATTTTGAAACATCACATGCATGCATTGATCAAACTGATATGAGACGTAGATCAGCAAGGCAACTTAATCATTAGGCTTGTTAGCTGAAGTTCTAGTTTGACCTTTAGTCTTGAAAGAAATAAGTGTGTGTGTGTAGCGTTGTAATTTTTTATATGGGCATTCACATCAAGAACTCACAATTCTTATTTATTTACATATTTAACAACAAAACTTATACTTACCAATTAAATACTTGAATCTTTAACATCATATGAAAATACCACTAATATTAATTCTTTAAAATGAAAAACGCATTTAATCCATATGTTTAGTGTGATTATGACATTGAAGTGTTGCGCAAGGTGTTAGATTTATAAATACATAAGAATTGTGCAGGTCAGATTTGTTGCTGAAATCACATGAGTATAAGCTGCCACTCCGCCCAAGATGTTGATTGGATAGCTTACCTAAAATTGCCCTTTTTCTAATCGAGGCTAAAAATATCCCCCTATATGTCAATCAATGGCTGAGTTTGTCCAACCTTTATCATTGCAAAACAAAAGAATGCGTCACATATTGATTAATTATTTTGTTTCACCCAAAAAAGCCATCAATCCATGGGGTGAATCTTTTCAAATGGCATTGTTCAAGAGAATAAATGTATAAACACATGGTTCGTGATGTATACTGAAGCTAAACATTCATAGGGGTATCAGCTATAACTCATATATCTGAAATTGCGAAATCGACTTTTATGGTGATGAAAAAGGAAAAAAAGGAAATCCCTTTTTAGATTATAAGTGTATGGCCGAAATCTGAGCACATTCAAGGCACCGATCCAACTGCTCCAAGGAGCTGACTTCATCCAAAAGAACTGTTGAATTCGTCAAAGAGCCAAACTTGTCCAGGAGAGCAACTGAACTCATCCAGGAGCTGAACTTTCAGGAGAACAACTGAACTCATCCAGGAGTTGAATTCATCCAGAATATGGACGAGTTGAATTCGTCCAGAAGAACACCTGAGTTTGTCCAATAACTGATTTTGTCTAGGAGAGCAGTTGAATTCATTCAGGAGCTAAGCTTAGGAGAACAGCTGAACTCATCCAGGAGCTGAATTCATCCAAAAGAACAGCTGAGTTGGTCGAACATCTGAACTCCATCACTAAAACAGTTGAGTTTCTCCAGTAGTTGAGCTATTCCAAGAGAACATTTCTCCCAGTAGAACTCTCCCAACACAACTCTCCTAGGGGAACTCTCCCAAAACAACTTACTCTAAGAAAATAACTCATCCAGAAGAACTTCCCCCATGGCCAAGTTGGCTGACAGAAACAATTACTAGGGCATTACTAATTAGACTTGGATTTAATTTAAATCCAACCAAAAACCAAAAAAAAAAAAACTAAATCCAACGCTCTATTAAATAGAATTCCTTCCAGTTCCACCTCTTTCTACAGTGTTCCATCTCTTTTAAGATGTAAGTACGGATTTAATGAATATGAATGATGGACGGATTTCAAATATTTACACCACCATTGCTTGGGACCCTCATTTTTGTCACGAGCTCACCGGGTTTACTGGATTTGATAAATCATATTTAACGTAAATCCGGCGATGCGGCCAAACACCACCTAATAGTCACACATAAATTTTATAAAAATAACTCCCAATATAAAGTGTAAGAACAAACATAAAAAGTGGTTCATTGGGAGTTCATTTATTGGACTGTGATTGGAGATCACCATTTATGATCATAGTGAAATAATATAGCTTTTTCTCCTACAAATCCTTCTCTTCAACCCACTCCACACTCTTCTTTTCAAGAACATCAAAATGAGCTATGAGTCTACAGACAAATCAGGATTTAACAAGAAGAAAATCAAAATAAAGACAATTATTTTGCAGCTGAACGCTATGACCATGTTCATCCTCATAATCTAACCAGTAAATACAGGTGCACATTTAACGAATTCCACATACTTCACGCAAATAAAAATTCAAAACAGAGAAATCAAAACAAAGGAACCGATAAAACTCAAAACCCTAAAAGGAAAGCAAGAGAAACACAATGACCTCGGGGTTCCCCGGTGGAGTTCCAATTGCGCGTCTTGCGGGCCAAACTTTTGCCCATCAGAAGAAGCAGATATCACCTGGCCGAACTCCGCGAAGCTCACCAGCGTCGCATCGATAGGCTTGAGATTGATCGTCTTCACCATCTTCACACCGCCGACGAAGGAAGAAGTTATCGGTTAGATAAAAAATTAACAGAGCAAAATACGAGCAGAACTGCGGACAAATTTTGAAAAAAGACTTGCTGTCCCTCCCTTATGCAAAGAATGGGCTCTCTCTTCCAAGGGTCTGTTTGCCTTGTCCATGTTATCTAAACAAGCTCCTTATCCTGATAACCTGTTGATTGATTCGTATAAGCTGTTTGACTGTTTTAATTGTGTATTTGAAAATAATTAATTCTAGATAAATGATCATTTTACTCCTGAAATGAAATTATAAATAAATACACATGTAAAGAAAGCAGAATTAATAGTTGGCATCCTTGATGAAATAAAATTATATGTTGATATCCATTTGCCGGTGAGAATCGTGGCAGCCAAAGGCATCGGTCGAATTTGCTGTAAGAAAAAATTATTACTTCAGGAACAATGCTCTGGTGAGATGTTGAATTTCTTTGAGATGAAGAGGAAGGAGGCGAGACAAACGGGTTTCTGTCGAGAGAGGGAGCGAGGGAGGCGAGGCTGAGCGTTGTTCGGTGCAGAGAGGAGAAGAGTCGAGTCGGGCTTCGGTGCGACAGAAAGGAGTCGAGCGGGAGGTATTTGTTGTAGAGAGGAGAGTCGAGCCGAGCTTCGATCAAAAGAGGGAGGCAGATGAGTGAGGTCTCAGTCATACGCGAGAAGGAAGCATGCAATCACTACGTGGTGAGCGTGAGAGGGCAGGTGAGCACTACGAAGCGGGGTCCTACCCTCGATTCGTGTTTAATACAAGCTTGTGAATGACGTTTTTAAAAACGCCTTCAAAACGCAATATCCAAATAGCCGGTGGCGTTCTCAAAACATCACTGCTATGAATAAGCTCCCCCAAACCTTAAATCTAGCTAACATCGCGAGGAGTCGAATTCAATCTAGTTAACCCTTTGTTTTTGGCTTAGGGCTTTGCCGAAAAATTTAAAAATAAAAAATAAAAACAACTTATATATATATATGTATTGAAAATTTTGAATGGGGAGAGATCTTAATAGGATTGGATCTGGGCCTAATCTGATTTGGATTGGATCAATTCCGGTATCATAAAGTCTGAGTTCAGCTGTAAATTTGTTAAAATTAGAGTTGGATGATTTTTAATTAACTCAAAATTCATTCCACGTCTCGAGTTGGATGAAACCTCCAAGTTTAACTCAAAAGTATTGAGAGAGTTTTTTATTTGGATTGGACTTTGGAGAAGTGGTGGCGTTGCTATAGGATCCTTCATCTTCCTGAATGCTTGTTCACACTCATCTCACCACTCAAAATTCTTTACTTTCCTTAACATTTTGAAGAGTGATTCACATTGCCGCTTAATTTGACAAAAGGGGCTCAGACCCCCGATATGATTGACTAACTTTTGTATTTTTTTGTGTTTTGAGGGAAAGGCATGTTCAGTAATTTAAGTACTTTTTTCATATTGGTTTTTAATCATTCTAGAGTCAATAGATAACTGAGAAATTTGCTTGTTTATGCACCAAAAGTGCATTTGAGTGGATTTAATCTCATGTAATAATTTCTAAGTATTTCACATGTTTTTCTGTTGACCTCAATTTTGATTGAGGTTTAATTTTCCCTCTTTAGTAGTCTAAGTTCTAGCCATAGGACTTTCATGTTGACTGTTCTTAGAAAACTAAAAATGGAACCCTCACCATTAGAAAATTTAAACTCCTCTTTGCTCAACTTGAAGTTTCACATATTGGTTCTAACCTCTAGCACTTAGTAGGTGGGGTCAGTATAAAGGATCTCAAGAAGAGTCCCCATAGGACTGCTTGACCTTAGGCTGACCCTGAGTATTGGTTTGGAGCTAGTTCACTCACTTATACTCACTATCACCTAGATCCACTTACAACCCTAAATCCAAAATTGTTGACTTTGATCCCTTGATCTTTTGGGAAACTCATGTAGATGGTCCCTTAGACTCACTGGCCCTAGGCTAGGGTTTAGCTAAGACCAGTACAAAGAGGACCCAAATGTGGATTTCATTGGTTCATAGACCATATAAGGTGGTTGGCACCCCAATTTTACCAAAATATCCAACTTGGCATTTTGCCCCCAATCCACTCAAATTACCAAAATACCCCCAAATTTGACAAAATTATAAAAATACCCTTGGTGGCCCAAACATTTCCAAAACATCCAAAATCACTCCAATTGTCTCCAAAAACAATTTGGACCATTAAATTGAATTCAATTTGGCTAATTTGACCATTTTGACCAAAATCCCCAAATTGCCTTTAAAGGCCCAATTTCCCCAAAATTATCCCAAATGTCCATTAATTTGGCCCCTGTTGACCTCACTTTTGGTTGAGGTCTAGAAACTTCTTTAATAGCCTAGGTCTAGCCATAGGACTTTCCTATTGACTAGTCTTAGAAAACTAGAAGAGGTACCCCACCATTAGAAATTCAAAACTCTTCTTTTTACTTAAACT
>NEWO01000092.1:1069754-1116015 GCA_003013225.1 Phalaenopsis aphrodite
AAAAAAAATGTATTTATGTTTTCGAAATTTGAAAATTTTCTATTTGAGGTACCTATTTTTTCCCCTTTTAATTATTCTGTGTCAGTGGCCATCTAGTAAAAGTGTTACACTCATTGAAATGAGCTAAATTTCTCTTTTCACGTCTTAGTCAAATTTTCTTGAAGTTTGCCATATGTTGCTTCACCATAATTGGGTTCAAAGTACTTTTAAAATAAATGGGATGCATGCGCAATTGTCTCTTGAAGGTTTTTTAAAATGATCAGCACGATTTTCAGAATAAATAATTTTGCTGAACATCATCACAAGAGTAAAATTCAAGATGTATTTGGATTTCATTGCATTTGTATCAATATCTATGTTCGCCTGACATGAATCAGAATTGTGATACTATCATATTTTTATCCATAAAAGTTGAAATGGATTTTGTATCGATATCAGCATCCTTATGGAGTATTTTGATTTAAATTTCATTCTTGGCTGTTTCAACATCAGAAAAGGTATTTCACGCATGAGCTGTCCTGGTGGAGATTTTTGTGGTTTTACATATTCAGTTTATGTAAAGTTAAATTTGGAATAAAAGAAATGCCCAGTAAGCAAAAGAACCAATTTAAATGAGTCAAATGAAGAACTAATGTAGGCTTTTATCAAATTAAATTCCACATAATGCAAGTTCTAAACTAGCAATAAAAAAATTAATGCTACTTTCCATTTCATTGATAAAAGATTCATATCCTGAAAAATTTTTTTAACAGCATTTTCTTGTTTATGTCAATAATAACTCAAATATTATATATTAAATGCCTAACATATTTGAAAATGAACCTTAGCTCTGCATTAAGGACATAAAATCCAGAAATAAGCAAAAAAAGAAAAAGTTTTGAAAAAAGAAACCAAAACAAGCATTTAAGTGATAGATTCAGGACATATTAATTAATTTTTTTATTAATACCATGTTATTTTGTTTGATTAACTCATCAATGTAATAATACATTTTCCATTTTCTTTTTTGATTATGTATTTGAAGATGAACTTTAATTAGCAATTTGCATGTATTATCACATTATTGGTCTTTTCTTAGCTTGCTTTACATGTGGGTATTCTTTTTTGTGCATCTCCACCGCATTCACATCTTGATTGGTCTTTTCTTTGTTTGCTTTGTCGGCTACATATCAATTATATAAAGCACACTTCATGGATATCCTCTTAAATCTCATTGTTTGTGCATCTCCACTTCACTCACATCTCGATAGTTGTTATATCAACTGCATCCCAGTTTCCTATATGTTAATATCATTAACAGCTTTTCTTCTGGTGTATGAGTCCCGATGAATGGTCTAGTTAAACTAAGAATTTGATTTATTTGCTGCAATTGTTTTATTGATCGTCACCGACACGCTAAATGTATATATATATATATATATATATATATATATATATATATATATATATATATATATATATATATATATATATATATATATATCAATGATTGATCAATAGCTATTATACGAGCCTCCCGACCAACCCTATGTATGAAAGAATTCTAGCTCGCACATAAGCGGGATTGAACCTGTGACCCCAGTGGTCTTACAAACTCTGTCAGCTAAAGAGTGACGGTAGGCGGAACACGTATATATAAAAATTATGAACACGTTATTGTTAAGAGATGTAAATGTGATGTTTTCATTTTATCAGTCATTTATTGAGACACTTGGACATGAAATCCTTGAGATAATGGCTTTTTTTTTTTTGGAAGATCTGTTGGCAGTTCCCTATTTATGAGAAAGCTTATCTAGTGTAACTTTAAAATTTTTATTGGAATAGAAACTACACAATCATCTAACTTCTTTTTTTTTTTTCTTTTTTACTTCAGGGGTTCGAAGATATTTTCCTCTTTTGTAAATTTCTTGAAGAGCAAGGACCCCGATGATGGATCAGAGCAGGCACTGCTGAATGAGTTACAGGCTCTAGATGATTTTCTTAAAACTAATGTATTGATATGTCAATTTCTTAACGTGTTTTTGTATTATTTAGCTCTTTGATTCATTAAACACTTTTAACTTTTCTTTTTTTTCTTACTTCTGTTTTCTTGCTTTCTATTCATTATTTACCACTTTCTCATGGTTCATTTTCTGCAAGAAGTTTGTGGATTATTGATCGTTTTTTTTTGTGTTTTGTGCACTGTCCGCATAGTGCTTTCTTTATTCGCAAACTTTCATTATAATTTGCAGAGGATTCACTTTCATTTTGTGCTGGCTGCTGTTCCTCGTTGGGATTTATTTAATATAATTTGTGAAATCCTTGTTATTCCCTTGACAAAGAAGGCTTTGTTTTTTTGTTATTTTTTTTTTTTTGTGTTTTGTTTTTTTTTTCTGGCTGGATTCTCTGATTAGGGATTTCAATTTTCTATAAAAGTAACTTTTTCATGATTTTATTCTTTTACCTGAAGGTGTTGGTGTCTTCGTATTGTTCAATTCGAACAGTAATGTTTTTAATTATAGATTATAGGTCAAAATCTGCTCAGTCAGCAAAGCACTTTGAACTTGTTTAATACTTTTTTTTTTTATTCTCTTTTATATCAGGGACCATATATAAATGGAGAAAACATTTCTGCTGCGGATTTCAGTCTAGCTCCAAAGTTATTCCATCTTGTTGTTGCCCTTGGTCACTTCAAAGGCTGGAGCATTCCAGAGAACTTGACCTATGTTCATTCATACACGAAGGTATCTACCTTAGTTGAAACTAGTTCTGTTTTTGCCCACTGCTGCTACTCAGTGTATCTTTTGTCTAGCTCTAAATATTTTCCACTTCTTACGAATCATTATGTTGGCATATGTTTTTTTGGCAAATCATTATGTAGGCATATGATTTTTTTGAAAAACTTTCAATTTCTGACCATGAAATGGGTGAGCTTAGCTTTTGCAGTAGACTAAACGCTCTTATTCATGTAGAGATTTATTATTTGAGACAACATTATATTTCTTTTCTCAGTATAAAGCTCACATTTGATGGTGAATTTGTTGGCTTGCTCTTTACATTTTGTGAGCACTTCAAAAAAGCTGTCAAGTGATCTGCTGAGTAAACTTGAGATCTCTTTCAAGGAGATCCATGGATACAAATAATATTAAATTTACTTTCAGTATCATTTTTTTCTTAAAATCTTGGGTTCAAAATTTGCTATTGGCCAATCACCATAGTTAATTATCTTGCACAATTGAATAACTTCTTCGATGAAAGAGGTCCATTGGCTCTTTATTCTAAAGGTATTCACTCAAGGATGCTACTTATTTATATACTATGTTTGTATGGGTGAATGGATTTAAAGAACATAAATTTTTGCAAAAAAAACCTTGTGTTTTTATTGTATTGGGATTTGTCATTAGGGTTTAAATTCAGATTCAAGAGCCTTGGCTTTGGATTTAGCTTCAAGTTGATGAACTTTTAGCTCAAAGATATAATCACTTTCCAATGTCATATGTTAAGTTATTGTTTGGTCTAAGGACGAATCAAATCTTTTGGAACTCTAGCAATAAAGAGAACTAGGTAAGTACATTCACGATGTCTAAATATTACAACCAAAGTTTTACCTGGATAGAGCATAACTTTAGAAGTCCAAATTTGTTGTCAGCTTCATATAACACATACTCTGTATGTTACCTCGGCCAACTTATTGGAATATGAATCAGACACTGAAAAGTCTATTTATTTTTCGAGATTTAGTTATCTACATCAATGGAATAATTGATCACCCACAATTGGAAAACAACTTACAGCGATTCGTGTTTGGGCTTACACCAACACATTTTCAATATTGGTTATTTTCAAACCATTCTTTTTCAAAACAACTTAGCTATATTTTCATCCAGTTTGTAGATTCTTGTATAACTCAATCAGATACTTCTAAACCTCCATTAAAAGAAAATAGCTGATGAACTGAGAGAAAGATGATTTCGGCATGATGTTTGTATGGCATTTGAAGATGATTTGGAGTCTCATAATGATAAATAATCTGCAATATGTGAACAAGAGGTGGAATTAGAAAACTGGTTGGATTTTGTGCAAATAGACGAATCAGTAAACGAATTAGACGAGCGGATTTTTTGATAAATCTTGACCTCTACAATTTTGAAGATATTTGAGATTCTGAAGGCATGGACATAATTCGCCACCCAGCCTTATGTGCTGGCTTGGAGGCAGATGAGAAGATTTAAACATCACTTAGGATAAGATAGTGGGTCATAGTAAAAATTAAATGCATGAAATGATCTCAAATGGTGAAGCTTGATCTTGACTGAAGATGAAGGAAATATTGTTGTGGTGGAGGGAGAGGGTTTCGTGGATATTCAAGATAATGTTATGAGGTTGAAACTGCAACTAACTAACTATTGGTGATGAACTAGTGTACTTGATGATGCCATGAACAGTGAAGGAAACAAAACACAGTTTTTGTGATTGATAAAATTCTATACTAGTTATGATAAATTTGCTCCTTCAAAAGGAGCCAAAAAATATGGAGTAGGATAGACCTTGAGTCCACAATGATTTACAAAATATTGATATCATTGAGGCGACAATTGGTTTCTAGAAAATGAGATGATATGCAAGATCTTTAGCGCAAGAAGGGAATGATGATGATTGTTGTCTTGGCAAAGGGCAATAGCAAGCTCACACTTTGTCTTGGTGATTTTGAACGAAGGAGTTGGAATTGCAAACTTCGGTATTCTTGCATGAAGGATGGGAGGATGGAGATGAAGATCCAAGGCAATAGACACATAATGAGCTCAACACATTGTCTCAAGGATATGTGCAAGTGTGAAATCACTGAATCTTGGCTACTCATCCGACATGACAATGTGCTGAGGTTAAGGATTGTGATCACAAATTTGAGCAATGTTAAGTAGATTGCATATTGTGATGCCGAATGGAGAATAGGATGGTAAGCACAAAATGGCTAGAGCGTGAAAGCTAAAGTTGAAAGGGTTGTGGAATCGAAAAATTATGATTAGGTAAGGTTATGGATGAAGTACAAACTTGCAAATGATGCTAAGTGCTTGGATGCGAGTTCTTAAATGAAGGTGCGATCATAAAAGCACCACTGATGAGAATTTGATTCATTTAGAGCTTTTTGAGCTGTTCAATACTCCAAAGGAATAGAGAAGAAAGAACTAGATTGAGAAAGGTGAACTCATTATTCGTTATCTCTCCTAATCTCCGTAAATGGGGTATTTAAGCTAATTAAAAATCCTATTTATTCACTTTTAATCACTAACCTATTTACAATTAGATTCACATCATATCATAATGACCCATGGTTCTTTATGTTGTGGAAAGCTTTTTTTGTCATTCCTTGGGTTGAGATGGTTCTAAAGCTACCAAATAAATTGAAAACTAGTGTTTATACCTAAGGGCTTTTTTCTTGGTTGAATAGCTGGAGCTCATAGTACCTTTGGACTCTTGCTTAGAGTAGCAACATCCATCAATGCCTTGATAGATTTAGTTGTGTTACAGGTCTTTAAAATATGCCATTGATTATCAATGTGACCTTAAATGCCTAAAAGGGCATTGCTATGGTGGAACATTTCTTGAAGCATCAATTTATAGGTGGCATATTTTTTGAGATAAGCACAACAATTAGTTTATGAGATTTTATTAGTCAATGAAGCTAGTTAGGGAATAAGGCCCTAATTTAGGAGCGCCTTTAAAAATTTCCATCTTTTGTTGATTTTTTTCTATTATGTACGACTTTTCTTATATTTAAGAAAAAAATAGAGACTTTAAACTAACATTTGGAAATTAAATTTTTTCAACATGTTCCCAATTAGGGGAAAAAGTTTTTATTTTCAACATTTTAAAATTTATTTAGAAATTTTTATATTTTTTGCCATTTTTAACATGATTAAATGTTTTTTTTGCTTATATTTTTTAATGAAAATATGACACTAAATAGGACGCAATGGAGAAAAAGGATTCATGTGACCAACCCCACGTAGTGGGATTAAGGCTTTGTTGTTGTTGTTGTTTTTTATGCTAAGTACAGTATCTTTTTTTCTTTATAATATAATAAAATTATTNCTAAAGAGTGACGGTAGGCGGAACACGTATATATAAAAATTATGAACACGTTATTGTTAAGAGATGTAAATGTGATGTTTTCATTTTATCACATTCATTGAGACACTTGGACATGAAATCCTTGAGATAATGGCTTTTTTTTTTTTGGAAGATCTGTTGGCAGTTCCCTATTTATGAGAAAGCTTATCTAGTGTAACTTTAAAATTTTTATTGGAATAGAAACTACACAATCATCTAACTTCTTTTTTTTTTTTCTTTTTTACTTCAGGGGTTCGAAGATATTTTCCTCTTTTGTAAATTTCTTGAAGAGCAAGGACCCCGATGATGGATCAGAGCAGGCACTGCTGAATGAGTTACAGGCTCTAGATGATTTTCTTAAAACTAATGTATTGATATGTCAATTTCTTAACGTGTTTTTGTATTATTTAGCTCTTTGATTCATTAAACACTTTTAACTTTTCTTTTTTTCTTACTTCTGTTTTCTTGCTTTCTATTCATTATTTACCACTTTCTCATGGTTCATTTTCTGCAAGAAGTTTGTGGATTATTGATCGTTTTTTTTTGTGTTTTGTGCACTGTCCGCATAGTGCTTTCTTTATTCGCAAACTTTCATTATAATTTGCAGAGGATTCACTTTCATTTTGTGCTGGCTGCTGTTCCTCGTTGGGATTTATTTAATATAATTTGTGAAATCCTTGTTATTCCCTTGACAAAGAAGGCTTTGTTTTTTTGTTATTTTTTTTTTTTTGTGTTTTGTTTTTTTTTTCTGGCTGGATTCTCTGATTAGGGATTTCAATTTTCTATAAAAGTAACTTTTTCATGATTTTATTCTTTTACCTGAAGGTGTTGGTGTCTTCGTATTGTTCAATTCGAACAGTAATGTTTTTAATTATAGATTATAGGTCAAAATCTGCTCAGTCAGCAAAGCACTTTGAACTTGTTTAATACTTTTTTTTTTTATTCTCTTTTATATCAGGGACCATATATAAATGGAGAAAACATTTCTGCTGCGGATTTCAGTCTAGCTCCAAAGTTATTCCATCTTGTTGTTGCCCTTGGTCACTTCAAAGGCTGGAGCATTCCAGAGAACTTGACCTATGTTCATTCATACACGAAGGTATCTACCTTAGTTGAAACTGGTTCTGTTTTTGCCCACTGCTGCTACTCAGTGTATCTTTTGTCTAGCTCTAAATATTTTCCACTTCTTACGAATCATTATGTTGGCATATGTTTTTTTGGCAAATCATTATGTAGGCATATGATTTTTTTGAAAAACTTTCAATTTCTGACCATGAAATGGGTGAGCTTAGCTTTTGCAGTAGACTGAACGCTCTTATTCATGTAGAGATTTATTATTTGAGACAACATTATATTTCTTTTCTCAGTATAAAGCTCACATTTGATGGTGAATTTGTTGGCTTGCTCTTTACATTTTGTGAGCACTTCAAAAAAGCTGTCAAGTGATCTGCTGAGTAAACTTGAGATCTCTTTCAAGGAGATCCATGGATACAAATAATATTAAATTTACTTTCAGTATCATTTTTTCTTAAAATCTTGGGTTCAAAATTTGCTATTGGCCAATCACCATAGTTAATTATCTTACACACTTGAATAACTTTTTTTATGAAAGAGGTCCATTGGCTCTTTATTCTAAAGGTATTCACTCAAGGATGCTACTTATTTATATACTATGTTTGTATGGGTGAATGGATTTAAAGAACATAAATTTTTGCAAAAAAACCTTGTGTTTTTATTGTATTGGGATTTGTCATTAGGGTTTAAATTCAGATTCAAGAGCCTTGGCTTTGGATTTAGCTTCAAGTTGATGAACTTTTAGCTCAAAGATATAATCACTTTCCAATGTCATATGTTAAGTTATTGTTTGGTCTAAGGACGAATCAAATCTTTTGGAACTCTAGCAATAAAGAGAACTAGGTAAGTACATTCACGATGTCTAAATATTACAACCAAAGTTTTACCTGGATAGAGCATAACTTTAGAAGTCCAAATTTGTTGTCAGCTTCATATAACACATACTCTGTATGTTACCTCGGCCAACTTATTGGAATATGAATCAGACACTGAAAAGTCTATTTATTTTTCGAGATTTAGTTATCTACATCAATGGAATAATTGATCACCCACAATTGGAAAACAACTTACAGCGATTCGTGTTTGGGCTTACACCAACACATTTTCAATATTGGTTATTTTCAAACCATTCTCTTTCAAAACAACTTAGCTATATTTTCATCCAGTTCGTAGATTCTTGTATAACTCAATCAGATACTTCTAAGTCTCCATTAAAAGAAAATAGCTGATGAACTGAGAGAAAGATGATGTCGGCATGATGTTTGTATGGCATTTGAAGATGATTTGGAGTCTCATAATGATAAATAATCTGCAATATGTGAACAAGAGGTGGAATTAGAAAACTGGTTGGATTTTGTGCAAATAGACGAATCAGTAAACGAATTAGACGAGCGGATTTTTTGATAAATCTTGACCTCTACAATTTTGAAGATATTTGAGATTCTGAAGGCATGGACATAATTCGCCACCCAGCCTTATGTGTTGGCTTGGAGGCAGATGAGAAGATTTAAACATCACTTAGGATAAGATAGTGGGTCATAGTAAAAATTAAATGCATGAAATGATCTCAAATGGTGAAGCTTGATCTTGACTGAAGATGAAGGAAATATTGTTGTGGTGGAGGGAGAGGGTTTCGTGGATATTCAAGATAATGTTATGAGGTTGAAACTGCAACTAACTAACTATTGGTGATGAACTAGTGTACTTGATGATGCCATGAACAGTGAAGGAAACAAAACACAGTTTTTGTGATTGATAAAATTCTATACTAGTTATGATAAATTTGCTCCTTCAAAAGGAGCCAAAAAATATGGAGTAGGATAGACCTTGAGTCCACAATGATTTACAAAATATTGATATCATTGAGGCGACAATTGGTTTCTAGAAAATGAGATGATATGCAAGATCTTTAGCGCAAGAAGGGAATGATGATGATTGTTGTCTTGGCAAAGGGCAATAGCAAGCTCACACTTTGTCTTGGTGATTTTGAGCGAAGGAGTTGGAATTGCAAACTTCGGTATTCTTGCATGAAGGATGGGAGGATGGAGATGAAGATCCAAGGCAATAGACACATAATGAGCTCAACACATTGTCTCAAGGATATGTGCAAGTGTGAAATCACTGAATCTTGGCTACTCATCCGACATGACAATGTGCTGAGGTTAAGTATTGTGATCACAAATTTGAGCAATGTTAAGTAGATTGCATATTGTGATGCCGAATGGAGAATAGGATGGTAAGCACAAAATGGCTAGAGCGTGAAAGCTAAAGTTGAAAGGGTTGTGGAATCGAAAAATTATGATTAGGTAAGGTTATGGATGAAGTACAAACTTGCAAATGATGCTAAGTGCTTGGATGCGAGTTCTTAAATGGAGATGCGATCATAAAAGCACCACTGATGAGAATTTGATTCATTAAGAGCTTTTTGAGCTGTTCAATACTCCAAAGGAATAGAGAAGAAAGAACTAGATTGAGAAAGGTGAACTCATTATTCGTTATCTCTCCTAATCTCCGTAAATGGGGTATTTAAGCTAATTAAAAATCCTATTTATTCACTTTTAATCACTAACCTATTTACAATTAGATTCACATCATATCATAATGACCCATGGTTCTTTATGTTGTGGAAAGCTTTTTTTTCATTCCTTGGATGAGATTGGTTCTAAAGCTACCAAATAAATTGAAAACTAGTGTTTATACCTAAGGGCTTTTTTCTTGGTTGAATAGCTGGAGCTCATATTACCTTTGGGCTCTTGCTTAGAGTAGCAACATCCATCAATGCCTTGATAGATTTAGTTGTGTTACAGGTCTTTAAAATATGCCATTGATTATCAATGTGACCTTAAATGCCTAAAAGGGCATTGGTATGGTGGAACATTTCTTGAAGCATCAATTTATAGGTGGCATATTTTTTGAGATAAGCACAACAATTAGTTTATGAGATTTTATTAGTCAATGAAGCTAGTTAGGGAATAAGGCCCTAATTTAGGAGCGCCTTTAAAAATTTCCATCTTTTGTTGATTTTTTTCTATTATGTACGACTTTTCTTATATTTAAGAAAAAATTAGAGACTTTAAACTAACATTTGGAAATTAAATTTTTTCGACATGTTCCCAATTAGTTGAAAATTTTTTTATTTTCAACATTTTAAAATTTGTTTAGAAATTTTTATATTTTATGCCATTTTTAACGTGATTAAATGTTTTTTCTGCTTAGACTCCTAAGGATATTTTTGAATTTCTCTTTTTTGTTTGTTTGTTTTTTAATTATAGAGATGTCCGTCAATAAAATATGGGAACCTTACTTTTTGTGATGCATGATATGATAATTTTGGATGACATTTGGCACAATTTTGTGCGAGAGCTTCATCTTGCTTACAGTCAATTCTGTGGCGACAGTGCAGTTTTATATTTGGCATATCGATGATAAGTGGATGCACAAATGGGCCACAGATAAGTAATTTTGACTTGTTCAATAAGAACTTTCTTAGCTAATAGTGTATTTAAGCATGGTGCAATATGAAATCATAAGCCCCACCATTAAGGATTACTTTTGAATGGGTTGATTGGGTTGACCAAATTGATATCATGTTTAAATGTTGGTTGGGTGAGGTTGTTGGCTTGCCTTGAGCACCAATCTCTCTTAAATATGTAGCATAATGCGGCTATTTCTATCGATGGTGCCCAATTGCCTTCAGTAAACTGAATTTAAGCTAGTTATGAGGCTTATAAATTGAAACACTTGCCATGATTGCGTATCTAAGGGGGAAGCAATTTGTTAATGATTGTTCCCTACTTCCCATTGGATGTTGGCATATGCCATTTTTATGACGAGCAACTCTTTCTTATCATTGCAGTTTTCTCTAGTATGGTTAAGAATGTTGGAGTGACTAATGAAGAAGGTAAGAGTCATAATAGATTTTGTTTTAGCTTATTATTTTTTTATTACTAATACTTTGTTTTAGAAAAGATATCAGCATATTATTATTTATAATAATCTATCTAAAATGACACAAATTGATTATTCTTTTATGAGAAAAATGGATTGTCAAAATTGTAAAAATTATAAGGTCATTCTAAGTGAAATTTTATGTATCCAACATCAATTATTGGTTCTGAATTTTAAAATGAAGCGTTAAGTAATGAAAAATACAATAAAATATTGTCATAAAATTAGATTTGAGCACTTAAAAGTTCTAATAAAATAATTTTTATGAGTAAATTTCAAGATCATAAATTTAGGATGTTTATGAAAAAATTAAAACTATGGGATAAAATAAAGAGTACTATTAAGCAAGCTTTAAAAGATATGCTTGAAAAATCAAAAGGAAAACCACATATGAATAAAAGTAGTTGACGTTGGAATGATAATATGCAAGAAATGATAAAAAATAAAAAAAAAATGTTATATTAAAAATTTTGTTTTTAATTATTTTTATAATAAATTAAATATTGGATATTAAAGATGGTAAAAAATATATGTATAAACTAGTTAAATAAAGAGATAAAAATTTAAATATTTAATCTAAGTAAAGCATATTAATGATGAAATTAAAAAAAATATATTTTTTAGATGAAAAAATATTCAATATAGATGGGTGGGGTATTTTGATGAAATTTTCAATGAAGCTTGTGGAACTTTAGTGTTCTTAATATCATAAATAATAACCAATTTTTTACTTCTACCACCACCTTAGTAAAATGGAAGTTAAAGAGGTTTTAAAGAAACATGTGTGGAAAAACCATAGGACCTAAAGATATTTCAATAGAAGTGTGAAATTATTTAGAAGATTTAGGAATTTCCCGGGTTACTAAACTTTTTAATATTATTTTAAAAACTAAAAGATGTCTGATGAGCGGATAAAGAATCATGATAATTTAACTTACAGAGGAATTAAGTTAATGTTTCATTTATTAAAGTTGTGGGAGAGAGTAATTAAATATAGGATACAATGTGATACAAAAAATTTTCAAAATCAATTTGGATTCATGTCGAGCAAATCTATTTTGGAAGCTATATGGAGTAGTATAGAGAGAGTAAGGAGGATTTACATATGATTTTTCTTGATTTAGAAAAAAACTTATGACAAGATTTCAAGAGATGTTCTTTGGAGAGTTCTAGAAAAAAAGGTGGTGATATTACTAATATTCAAGTCAGTAAAGATGCTTACTATAGTTTTTACTTGTGTACGAACACAAGGAGGATTGATCAAATATTTTCTTGTTTTAGTGGGATTACAAAAGAGATTGGTTTTATTAAAACCTCGTATTTTTTGCCTTTGTTATGGATGTACTCATCGAATATTTATGGGAGGATATATGTTAGTGTATGATTTTCGCTGATGTTATCCTTCTTGTGGATAAGATTAGAGAGAGTTCATGAAAAAATTGAAATATGGAGGTTAACTTTAGAGTCTAAAGGCTTTCCTTTGAGTAGATCTAAATCTGAATACATGGAATGTAATTTTAGTAGTAGTACATCTGGTAGTAGGGCTATAAATATGGGTGATCAAGTAATTAGAAGAAGTCAACGTTTTAGATATCTCAGATCTATTGTTTAAAGTAATGGTGATATAGATGGGGATGTTATTAGTAGAATTCAAGTTGGATGGTTGAGGTGGAGGAATGCATCAGGCCTATTGTGTGATGGAAAAGTACCACTTAAACTTAAAGGAAAATTTTATAAGATGGTGGTGAGACCTGTAATGCTTTATGGCACAGAATGATAGCCTACAAAAAAGAAGCATAAAATTAAGTTAAGTGTTTTTGAGATGAGACTGCTTAGGCGGATGAGTGGCTTTAGAGAAAATGTGAAACAAATATATATGTGAAAGTGTTGAAGTAGCTCTAGTGGTAGACAATATTAGAGAGAGCCGCCTTATATGTTTTGGTCACATTAAATGACGACCATCTTATGACCCAATTAGGAGAGTAGATGTTTTAGATTTTACATATTTAAGAAAGGTAGAGCTTAGGGCTTGTGTGAGTTTTTTTTTTTATGTTTGAAAGATTTATTTGAGAGCTTTGATAGCTTCAAAGGAGTTATTATTAACACATGAATTTTACAATTCTTAATGGCCTTATATAATTCAGTGAGCTTAATAGAGCCGGTCCTAATGAATTTAAGGTTGGCATGGGCGCTTGTTTATGTGTAAAATATTATATAAAAGCCCATAACAGAGTGCATACCTTCGACAGCTTTGGCTACCAACAATTGGCTTCTAAGTCAATGAGCTTTCACTCGAGTCCTATTTTGACATAAATACTTATATATGTATGGTTAGTTTAGCTAAGTGAGATAGTGATTTAAATTAAGTAGAACCGTGCCAATAATTTTTTTTTTTAAAGTGTTGCCAATTTTCTTATTGATGTTTTCATGTTCCCTAGGGAGATAAGACTGAGCCCTTAGCCTTCTAATGAGTTTTGATAAGCTTGATATGAGGCCTATATCCGTTGCTATAGAAAAGTTACATAAATTTAGAGTAGCTCAGTTCAAGAAAATGCATCGACTTTTAAGAAAAATAAGAGAGAATTATGAAATAGGATATTATTTGAGTAGATTGGAGATTTTGAGTCTTTAGTGGGCTATTTTGAGAGCATCGTGAAGAGAAGAAAGAAGGATGAAATATGGTAGAGAGAAGCTACATTTAAGATGAAAATATGAAGCTACATTCATGATGAAAATATGAAGTTATTATATCCAGTGGGAAGAAGAAAAGAGATAATATCCAAAAGATTCAAGTCTAATTTGAATGTAAAACATTTAGTTAACGGCTTTTATGGGTTTCAAATGAGCTATTTTTAAGCATGATTTTTACAACTCTTAATGGTCTTTTATAAATTAGTGTGAGCTTAAGATTTGGCGTTGGCTTGTTTATGTTTAAAAGATTATCTAAAAGTCCATAACAAAGTACATACCTTAGGCAACATTGGCTACTAATAATTGGTCTTTGTTTTCTTTATTTTGAGGCTTGTAATATGTTTTATTTTTCTTTTATAGCTGCTTTTGTGATTTGTTTCCCAGAATAACAGGGTTGTGGCTGGACTTATAACTGGGCATGTGTTTTTTTAATTATTCTTTTTTTTTTTGTTTAAGCTTGTGTTACACTAAGCAACCTTTCTTTTTTTTTGTGGCGACTTATCTAATACAATCATATTTTTTTGTTCTCCTTTTTGTAAATTTGAGTGAATTTTGTGAGTATAAAATGAGGTTCAAGGCATGCAAAAATATGATTATTGAATTTTGGAATACTTATAGCTTGGCATGGGCTTTTTTAATGTCTTTTTTCTGTATAATCTTGTGTTACACTAAGTAACCTTTCTTTTTTTATTGTGGTGACTTATCTAATACAATCATATTTTTTTGTTATCTTTTTTGTACACTTGAGTGAATTTTGTGAGTATAAAATGAGGTGCAAGGCATGCAAAAATATGATTATTGAATTTTGGAATACTTATCATTTGAAATTGTATTTTTTTTAGCTCTCACATTAAGTGTGATAACAAAATTTTTTTGGTAGAGGCTATCTTCTTGTGCAATAGTAAGGTATGAGTTGGTGATATATATATATATATATTTATATTCTCTAAGGGTGCATTTGAGGCAGTTGTGCGGTAGCAGTGTGATGGCGTTTTGGTGCCACACCACACTTTTTCCTTTTTGACAAAATTGTGTTTTGTTTACATTCTCAAAAAGTTGTGTTTTCCCACCATACCTGACTACCCGCGGTGGCTACTAAAATATTGTGGTTTAACTTTTTCAATTTTCTTTTTAAATTGTCACCGTAACTTTTTGAACAACTGTTTCACAATGCTTCTTTAAAAACAGTTGCAATTGCCCCAAACAAAACCTAAGTATTTGATTTCATTTGCATGTTTGATACAATCTTGATTGCTATAATAGCATGATTTTCTGTTAATTGTATGATTTCTATGTTTTTGAACTACTTGCATTATATTTTGGTAGAAGGCTTTTAAATTATGATTTGTGTTTTTCTATGTATTTTTAATTTCCATCTGATGAATAAAGAAATTATTTAAATTATGCGATTGTGAAATGCAGAGTTTTGTGTGATTGCATGATTTCACGCATCTCATCATAGATTTGCATTGGCGCTTAAGACATCTATATCACTTGAGTCTAAATAACCTATAAATTCTTTGGTATTTATGTGATAAACAAGCCGTTATGGACTATCTTACAAAATTTAACTACTTATGGGTAGAAACTCATCTTTTCATAATTTTTTCTCCTAATGCCTATTATAATCAATTTAAAAGTCAATAACATTTAAGCATGAAAAGTTTTCACCTATAAGCAATGAAGTCCAATCAGTTCTATTCATACTGGTGAACCATTATAGCGATCTTCTTTTTCTAGTGTGCATAAATCTCGATGATTGTTTAAAACTGGTGTAGGAAAGTATCTCAACGCAAAAGGATGAAGAAGAAATTCAAGGATATCTATGAAAAAGCTGGAAGCACTTTTATTCTATAGAAATATTTTGTTGCCATACATTTATACATTTAAGGGCAATTTTGTTAAAAAAATTAGAGATTCATTTGCCCAAATAATTTTTTAGGAATACTAGTCAAAATTGTTCATTAAGAAGGATAAAACCTAACTTCTCCTTCATAAGCACATATCTATTAAATCACAAGTTTACGCATGCATTGAGTGCACTTAATTTAAAGATTTTGGTAAAAATTTAAAAATATGTTTATTTGCTATTATGTAAATTGAAAATTTTATTTAGTGGTCTTTTTTAATCGTTTTATTAAACCATCCTATGAAAATCAACAATTAATTGCATAAATAATTAACCTAAAACCATCCTATGAAAAATCAACAATTAATTGCATAAATAATTAACCATTGTGACCGGCCCTTGGGCCATTTTTGGTCAGCAACCACCCGGCCACTAGCATGGATTTTCAGCGGCAAGTAGTCTGGTTGGACCAACTCTTTTGAGTCTCCAAGGGATGAACTTATATATATATATATATATATATATACATATATATATTTATTCAAGTAGCAACCTTGCACTGCCCTTCACGGGTTGGAGCAATGCCCAGATCTATGGTGGCCTCTGAAGTACCTACTAGGCTTGTTGTGCTACAAAGTGGGAGAATTAGGTTATGCCTAGGGTAGGGTGGGTGGTTTCCCACTTTCTCGTTTGAGATTTCTCTATAAATTATAGAAATTTTAATATTTTTTAAATATAATTTGTTGGTAATATTGTCATTTTGCCCACTCTCAATATATTTTTTCCCCTCAATAACATAGAAAATTTCAACTTTCGGTAATTTTGAAGATTGAATGGTTCCGCCCCTGGTGTACTGCTTGATCGTCTGTTTCTGTTAATGACCCAAAGTATTGCTTCAGCGAGAGCCTTGTTTTATTCAAACTTTTAATTATAGCCTGCGATTGATCTCTATTTCTGCGCAAAAAATGCTGGCCAATATTTATTTTTGGTCTTCTTCTTGCCATTCAGTCGACAGTTTATTTATTGCAAATTCTCTGTTTGCCTGCACAGTTACTTTTCAACCGAGACTCTTTTGTGAAGACCAAACCAGCTTCAAACGACTACGTGATTGCGGGATGGGCTCCAAAAGTGAATTCTTAGTTATAAGTAAGTTGCCCAAAGTGCTATTGTTGATCTTGTGGGCCCTGCTTGTTTTACGAACAATAAATCTGGATCTGTTTGGTGTAGAGTATTAATACAAGCTTTCTTTGATACTATAATTTGTATTGAATGTCATCGACTTTAGTGATTTTGATAGTTGGTTTTAAGTCTTTCAATGTGACGGTTCTGGTTATTACATAGGAAACATTAAGCAAACTTTTTTGGATAAAGTTTTTATAGAAGAGTGAAAGCCATTTTTTGGCATCATTTGCTTTTGTTTTCTTATCCTGGAAACTGAGGAGCAGTTTAGATGATCTTTATCATGATGAATGTCGTTCACTTTCATGGTTGAAGGGAGATGATAAAGTCTTCCCAGGAAAGAAACACTACAATCACTATTAATTTATGAAAAATATCATTTTATTTGATTTATAGCTTTTTACTATACAAGTTTAGTTGTGGCTGCTGCAATTATGTGAGATTTTTTTTTTTTTTTTGAAAGCTGTGTAGTTAATATGTTTTTTCTTCAAAGTTTGACACTAGTTATGATAAAATGTTTCTTATTATAGAAATATTTAGAAGGCAGTAAGAAGGTTATATCCGAATAAAATTGTTATAGTTATGTTGGGCTGTGGGGGCATTTACCTCCCAAATAAATAAAAGTGGGAGAGAGTTTAATAATTTTATGCGATTGTATATTACACTTTTAATTTTGTCTCAACTGATAGTGTTGTTATATAAGATCTTTAGAACTGAGTAAGGTGATTGCCATCATTCTTTTGAAGTCTTTCTTTTCCCATTCAATTTTTCAAACCTCGAAATTCTATCTGGCAGGCTTGAAAGCGTCAAAATTCTTAAGATGGATTACATTTTAGTAGTTGCCCCGAGTTTTACTCTTTATTTTTCTCCTGTTGCTGCAGTTTGATATTGTTGAAATCAGAGAATTGTTTACAGTCCCTGTTAAATGTTATTTGAATTAATGGAGGAAACTAAAAACTAATCAGATAAAATGACAGAATGATATACATTTTGTGCGTTGCACATCAAATCATCTTCTTCAACCAAAGTTTTAATTTGACAGAGAATGAGTACCATCAAAGCAATGACATGAATTGAAGAATAATTATTTGCAATTGCAAATTTATATCTAACAAATGGTAATCATTTAATGGTACTCATTCTCTGTCAAATAACTAACAATGACATGAATGGAACCCACCACAAATGGTAATCATTTAATGGTGGGTTCCATTTGTTTCAGATGTGATTATAATACCATTAAATGATTTAATATTGATTGAGAGATTTGGGATTACATGAGTTAGGAAAATACGAGTGAAATTTTTGAGGAATTAAAAATGATTTGCCGTGTTATTGTTTACTATTTTTTGTATTTTTTTGTTTGAATATTGAATATGGAAATATAAGTTTGCTATTTGATTCCAAATTTTTTTACTATTTTAACAAATTTCATCTACTAAACTTGTTGATACAAAGATTGCTTAGTTTTTTAAAAATTTTATCATTGAAATGTGAAATAGAAAAGTGACCCTAAATATTGTGCTTTGAATTGGGCTGAAGCCAGGCCTGTATTTACTGCCTTGTGCTCTGCTTTAAATGATTATTTAAAAGTTATCATGGTGTTGAATACATATGATCTCGTATGATCTGTGAACTCATATAATTCGGGTGAGGCCTTGTGAAAGAAGTGGGAAGAAGCTAAGAGGAATTTGAGAGAGAGAGAGAGAGAGAGATCAATCTTCTCCCCTTTGATTCTTATTTATACACCATAAAGATTATGCAACCGCGTAGGGTCTAAAGAATAAATAAACTGTTATATCATAGGCTTCACTGTATGGGTCCTGGATAGACTTGTCATTGACAAGATCTCTATCATGCGTATCCGACAATCGATAATTGTAATGCACTTGATGGTAAAATGAAGTTTTCTTCCTTTTGCCTCAAAAAATTGTTTATCAAGCTTGGTGCAGCAGCCATGTGGATATCAATGAGCCTGGTAGGAGGACTCATTGGCGAGCTTGGAAGAAGAACTCGGGAAATGTGAGCAAGTTCTTTTGGAGGAACTCGCTTGAAGATTTAAGTTTAGCGAACCCGATCGAATGAACTCAATGTTAACAAGTCTTGAAGGTATTCATGGGGTTCTTCTAGGCAGCATGAAGCTCTGTAACTTGTCATCTTCAAAGGTACGGCTAATAAATACTATTGGCATGGTCAGAATCAAATCATTAAAGACATGATTGATGAGTTTGATCCATTAGGCTCATAAAACTCATTTAGTATTTGTTCTTTCATGCTGCTTAAGAAAACTCATCTTTTAGGTACATTTAGTTCTCCAATTCTCTTAGCTCTTCGACAAGATACTGCGATAAGAATGAAAAAATAAGCTACCTCTATGCATGACTAGAGGGATGGGAAAATTGCAGCAAGCACTTTGTCCTTTAGGGTTTATCTGGAGACATGTTTGCTCATATTCAATTGAAATGATGCTCCCCATCATTTTCTGGAGAATGTTCTCAAGAGTTTACAAATAAACTCAAAATTTAATTCCTCTAGGGGCTCCAAAGCTATACCTGTAGTTAGTATTTGTGAGTACTCTCAGTTAACTATGAATTGTTTATCATTCAAGGACTTTTACTTTGTTGGTGATGAAAGCGACTTATTCTATTGTTATGACCCAAACGAGATAAGTAGAATTTCAACTTGTCTGACTTACCTTAGATGAGAGCACGTGCAGACATGGAGCGTCACTCATTTGCCATGACCGAATCATTCTGTACAAGTGATGCAATAATTAAGGCCATAACTAAGAGAGGAAAGCCAGAAAATACTACAAAATCAAGCAAAAGGATAGATTGCGGAATAAATGGGGCATATACCTACATACCAACCGATTTTAATGTATTTACATATCTAATACTTAAACTTTATCTTTTATATTTATACCACCTAAATTTTTAAAGACCTGATCAAAATATCATTATTTTAATTTTTAAACAGTGAAATACATGCTGTCATGCATAGTTTCAGGTGGCATATATGTAGAAATTAAAATTCAATTGTTTGATATGTAAATACTTAGGAATTGAGTTGTATGTATGTAAATATTTGGCTTTCCTCATTATTATCGATTTAATTTGAAGAATATTAATTTATACAAATGTTATTAACGTCTATATTTTTTGTTAAAATATCCTACGTTTTGCTTTTTTCTGCGCCAAAAGGATAAAATATTGAATACATTTTTAATATTTTGTCATGGAACATAGAGTAAGAACATTATCATATTGAACCAATTAGAAGATCCTAAAATCATTATGTTATAAATTGATCATCAAATTTTAGGTGTGATGCGACATTAAGAAATTTTATCATTTGGCACGAATCTCAAGATTTTTTTTATAAAAAAAACATTTCATATTCAAATTAAAGGTCATTGAGGGCACTGATTTCAACAAGTTTGTTGTCAAACTACCTGTCTCATCAAGATGAACCCGGTGATAGCAAAATTGGTCTGATTCGAGTACGATCAAGTTTAGATCAAACTATTAAAGTATATTTGAAGGCTTCAAATCAATAATTAAATGGGCAAATGAACTTTAAATTTGACATATTTATAAACAAATATAACGTCGTGATGAGAAGAATCCAATGAGTACAAGATCCATCAATTAAGGGATAGGTAAGGCCCTCAAATCATTAAAAAAATCCCTTATGATCAAAGGGATCAATATGAGTCATTCAATTTGGGTGTTTATGAGAGTTATTCGCCAATTGACTAAAATACTCCCTCAGATGCTATAAATAGACTCATTCTCTTTACTTGAAAGCAAAAAAAGAATGAGTCAAATTTCATTGCTGTATTAGACTAAAGACTCAACAATAACTTTTGGTCTTCGTAGTTGGAGGCCATCGTCAGCCACTGTCCACCGGTTTTCATCATCCACTGCCAGCTGCCCCTGCTTGCCTCCATCAATGAACTCTGTTCGTTGACGAGATATCCCAAATATGTTGTAACAAATAAAATCCTATTAAAGATAAAATGATAACTCTCAATGACAACTGCTTATGACCCTCGTACTAGAATACAATGGTTATTCCTAACACCTTTTTCATCTTTTTACATTATATAATAACAAGTGATATCTTTTTTGTAAAATGGTAAACTCAGAAAAAGGGCTATAGCCGCCAATCAGTGTAGCAATACCTACGACCCACGTGGCTAGTTACTATTACAACTTCCCACTACAACCCTAGGTTGATTGATGCTCTTGTGCCTACCAACTACAACCTATGTGGCCAGGTACTTTGACAGCTTCCCACTATGACCTCTGAGACCGACTAACGCTCATCCTGCTACCAATTATTATTTGTGGTCAATTACTATGATAACTTCCCACCATGACCTATGTGATTGTCTGACGCTCCTGCAGCTACCAACTACAACCTATATGGTCAATTACTACTACAACTTTTCACTGTAGCCTCTATGACCTATTGATGCTCTTATAACTACCGATTACGACTTATATGGCTAGTTATTATTACAAGTTTCCATTATGGCCTCTATGGGTGACTGAAGCTCTTGCAGCTACCAACTACAACTTATGTGACTAGTTGCTACAATCACTTCCCTTTACAACATTTGTGGCCTACCAACGTCATGCAACTACCAACTATAACCTATGTGACTAGTTACTATGACAACGTCCCACTACAACCTATGTGTCCTACTGAGACTTTTGCAGCTACCTACCATGGTATATATTGTTAGTTTCTATTGTAGCTTTCCACTACAACTTCTGTGGCCAACTGACGCTCTTGCAGCTATCAACTATGACCTATGTATTTAGTTACTACTGTAACTTCCCATTACGACCTATATGACTGAATTACTCACTTTCAGCTACCAACTATGGCATATGTGCCAAGTTGCTACTACATATTCCCAATACAATCTCAATTTCTACTATAGCTTCACACTACAACCTTTATGACCATCTGATACTCTTACAACTACCAACTACAACCTATGTGGTCAATTACTACCATATCTTTCCAATAAGATCTTGTGCGCCAATTGCTATTTTTGTAGCCACAAACTATGACATATATGGTCAGTTACTACTATTTCTTCCTATTATAACCTTTGTGACCAACTAATGTTCTTATAAATACTAACTATGTCATATGTGGTTAATTACTATGATATTTTCCTACGACGACCTCTATGTTCAATTGATGCTCTTGCAGTTACGAACTATAACTTATATGACCAGTTATTATGGAAGCTTCTCACTACGACCTATGTGGTCGAGTGACACTCTTGCAATTACCAATTATAGCCTGTGTAGCGGTCGAATGACACTCTTATAACTACCAACTTGTGTCAATGTGGTTAGTTACTATGACAAATTCCTACTAGGGCCTTTGTGGTTGACTGACACTCTTACAACCACCGATTATGGCTTATGTGGGTAGTTACTACGACAACTTCCCACTACATCATCTATACCCAACTGATGCCCTTGTCGTAGTTAATTTTGGCATATGTGGCCAATTTCTACTCCAAACTTTGCAAACTAATGCTCTTGCAGCTACTAACTATGGTCTATGTGGCTAACTAACGCTCTTATAGCTACTAACTATGACCTATGTAGCCAGTTAATACTAAAACTTTCCAATACAACTTTTGTGACCGACGTCTTTCCATCTATCAACTACAACCTATGCGACAAGTTATTACTGAAACTTCCAAACTCTATGGACAAATGAAAATATTAAAGCCACTAATTACACCCATTGTGGCAAACTACTAAAGTTGTTATTTCTAACTATGATATTTATAACCAACTATTGTTATTACAGTTGAAAATTGCATATATTGTAGCTCAATTATGACTGTTGTTGTTGAAATACAATTATACGTCTATGATTATCAATTCAACAATTATATCTTTTCTAATTCATGTGAATTGTGGACCTATATACTTACAATCACATGGTGGGTTACATTCACCAGGCTAGGCAACGTGGCTTTTTCCCTTTCTAGGATTTTTTCATTTAAAAATTTGTGTGTCTCCTCATGATATATTTTATTATATATGTTTGTTGGACTTCATTCAATACTAAGATATTGAATTATCACTCTACAGCCTTGAATCTTCCAGCACGCAATAGTTTGACACCATTTGTGGGAAACGAAGTCTTGTTTATAGAAGTCAACACTTCTTTACTGGCTAAAAAGTACACTACACGAACTTCTCGTTCTAACACTTTCCATTCCATGACACAATCTCGATGTCTGGGACACCATGCTCTTTATTTTCTAATTATATACATTGCCCAACTGACGAAGGAATGAAAGAGGTCTCAACATGAGATTCTATGAATTTTATGTGAGGCTTAACAACAACTGGTTGTGCATGCTAAAGGAGCACGACCATCTCAAAATCCATCGATTAGAGGACACAATTGGCACTCCCTCCACACTGAAGCTTCTCTCTAGGAAGTTAACCTTTTGGACACTATTAGCTCTACATATCCATCCCATGTAGTCAAACATAGCAGCAAACCTCCAACATGTGTGAAGAACTTAGCTCAACCTCATATAATCTGTGATGAGTTATGACATCTAACACAAGAAGAGTTCCCTTTAAGGAATAGAAGTTATTTTTCTGCTCGGTGTAATTCTCGATTCTTTTTTGTTGGCTATCCTTAAACATCATATTCCAACAAGGTTTAAGTTTCTAAGTATTGATTATTATGATGGAACCTTATGAATATATTGATCATAATAGAAATACCATACAATGAATTTTTGAAGTGCTCCTTAGATAATTTTTCTCTACTACTCTTAAGAGGCAAACACATGCTTAGTTCTACTCACTCCAAGTGGGAACTATTCATATATTTGGCGAGCTTGCCAAATTGTTTGTTGATTAATTCATTGTAAATTGAAGGATTGTCAAACACTTCGCTTACCATTCTCGAATTTATCAAAGTGAGCTAGAATCAATAAAAGATTATTTCTAATGTATTCTTTGATATACAGGACGAGCTTCATTACAGTTTTGAAAGGTTTTTCACATTAACATCATGAACACGATTATAGTTGGGAAGTCAACTCATATTACATTCATACATCATGTTTATGAGGAACAATTCTAGGCTTGGGGGGAAACTTCACAAAATTCTCAAAATTTCGTTCGCATCAACGTCCTAAGAATGACTATAGTGTGTTAATCTTCTTCCATTTCATCAAATCTATGAGAACCAATTCTAGGTTAGGGATAATTTTTATCACAATTTTAATCATAAACTTAAGTATAATGTCATGGCATTGAGGGAGCACACTCTAAAAATTATCTTAACATAATAATCAGTGGTCCATCTAGAGTGTGCTCCTTTCAGTCGGTTCAATCATATGGACCACTGAAGTTAGTCAATCTCTTAACATAATAATAAGATCAACCACTGATCGTTGATGTCCATCTAGAGTGTGCTCCCTCAATGCCATGACATTATACTTAAGTTTTTCCTCAACCAGATCAAGAAGCTAACATCCTCAATATTGAAACATGGGATGCTTTGTACAAAATGACTAGGCTCATGTAGACAAAACCCATACTAAGGGCAACAAATTCACAAATAAAAACCAATTTGCCGTTGTAACCACCAAAAACAAAAAACCCGGTTAAATTTGAACAAAAACAAAATTCCAAAAAAAAGTATGGTCTAACTCGACCTATACCCCAAACACAAAAAACAAAAAGTATATCCGACACCTCATTATGGGCTTAATCAGTCCCAAAGGGCCCAATTCGACCTTTTTCAAAATAGGTTACAGTGTCGAGTAGACCCTCTGACTAAACAACCTATGATAAGTTAAAAAATCTTTAGTTAATTTTCTTTGACGTCTTCCATAATAAGTTAAACAGTCCTTAGTTAATTTTCTCGACGCCTTCCATAACAAGCTATGTTCGTTGAGCAATTCCTATGCTTTGACTAAGCAACCTCATATAAGTAAAAAATTATTGGTGGATTTCGTTTGACCTCTTCTAATAGGGTTATAAATCTATTGATTGAACCGATTGAAAGTATTTCCATAATTGGAATGTCCCACAAAACCAGCTCTACAAGACTAACTTCATAAGTACAATTATTGAATCAATTATCTTACTAGAGGTTGGAGGGATTCCACCCACCTTAGCTCTAGTATTCATAATACAGTTGAAATTTCCCACTACAATCTAAGGTTTAGAGATAGAAATAGCCAAAGAAGAGAGGACTTCCCACAACTTTGCTTCTCATAGCATAATTATCATCATAAACCAAATGTAATAAGAAAATTCAATGAAGAGGAGAAGAAATGGAACCACGAATGTATTGAGACTGAATGTCCATAACATAAAAACAAATTACAGTAAGGTTTCATTTATGCTCATTTTTGGGAAAAAATGTAAATTATGAATAAGTTATTCATTAGTAAAAAAATAGGGGTGTAAACGAGCCGAACACGAGCTAGCCCAGGTTCAGCCCGTGTTCGGCTCGTTTATATTTTGAACTCAAAAAAGTGGGTTCGTGTTCGGCTCGTTTGCTTTGCGAGCCTAAATGAGTCGTTCACGAACAAAGAGTCATTTTGACAACCATATTCATGTCGCCATCAGATGTTAAAGATTGAGACAAGATTTAAAACAACATTTGAATCTAATTTAATAATTTTTATTCTATTTTCTTCATTAATAGTTTTAATTGATTATAAATCTTTGTAGCCTTGTAGTCAATTAAATTTTAAAAAAAAACTACTCATCAATATATATATATATATATATATATATATATATATATATATATATATATATATATATATATATATATAATTGATTAGTAATATTTCGAGTCAAAACGAGCCGAACATGAAGATGCTCGTATTCAGCTTGTTAACGAACGAGTCGAACAACGAACAGTTTTGACCGCCCTAATAAAAATATTTAATAGTTAAATAGTCTAAAATAAAATTTCATATATTAAATTGATAAAAGATATTATTATAATATTATATTATGCTATTTAAATCATCATAAAATAAATTTAATATTTATTATGCGACTAGTTTCAACCCAAAAAATCGTTTAAAATGTGCACCCTCTCCTCCGTCACTACTGCCATTTTTCTCTTGTTTTCTTGCGAGAACGCTGATTCCTTGCCCTCCTTCGATTGCATTATTCCGTGTTTCTCTCCACCGTCTCTGCTAAAAGGAGGGTTTTGGCTTCGATCGTCTTCGCCCCATAGGTCAGCCCTTTCACTCATCTCACAATCGCTTAACCATTGTGTTGCGTTACTAACTAGTCATTTTCCGGATCTGTACGTTTTCTTGTTCTTCTCCGAGTATTGATACAGATCCAGCATTTCATTGATGCATACAATGAGCCCGATTTTTTTTTTTATTCTATTATTTATTTATTTTCTTAAACGTATCAATCGCGAAATTGGCTGTCTCAGATGCTGATTCATTTTGATTAATTAAAAGGAAGCTTTGATTTGATATGCTGTTGATGTCTTAAATCTATTGGTTTCGGCTTGATGCATGTATGGTTTATGAGAACATTTTGTGAACCGATAATTGGTTTCGGCTTGATGCATGTATGGTTTATGAGAACATTTTGTGAACCGATAAAACCCAGTGCATCGGGATATAAGGATCCTATGATAGTGGAGGATCTATTACTTTGAATTTCTGCAATTCCTACGGGATGAATAAAGGACCTCTAAATTCCTAGGGATTGATGGCTTTGATTGATCTCAGCAGTTTAATATCAGTAGCATGAATGTTTTGTTAGAGTTGGAATTTAACGGATTCTGTTCCGTTTTCTTTTTATTTTACAACTATTGATGGCCAGATCTAGATTCTTAAAGTTCCTTCTTCGTCCATGTTGTGCCCGCTCCACTTCATCCATGCATTTTTAGTAAAGGTTGGATCTTTTAACTTTTGACTAATAACTTGAAACATTATCGAAGATATTGTTAGTGGTGGAAGAATTCTTTATTGTATCTTTCATTTATGAGTAATATAGAGCATCAACAACTAATTGATTTGATAATTTAAAAAGTTAAAGAATATATATATATAGATTGCCACATTGTCATGGTATGCCTATGTGCAAACATGCTGACTACTTTACCTGTTTTTTAACAAGTTGAAGTGCATCAATGCATGGTTGGGTTCTTGCCCTTCATATTTTGATCCTGAAGATCAGTGGCATCATTCATTGGGATATTTGGACTATGATGTGTTATGCATCCAAGCATCTTGAAAAAATATTTTTATCTCATTTTGGAGTTGTTTGTTTGCTTGCATTTGCGGTGTACTGCAATTATAATTAGGGGTTTTTTTTAAATTGTAACATTTGGTTGGATGTAAAAGGAATACAATGTAAAATTTTGGTGAATTCCAAACTCGTCAATTTGAATTTGGTAGATTTCCGCAATCTCCACAGCCTGCCGGTCACTGCCATCGGCCGCCACCTCTTCCCTCCACCCCCATCTCTCGTTTTCTCCACTACTCTTAACGGTCAACCATCCGTACAACCTTTTTCAAGCCTTGAAAGAAATCTTTTTTTATCAGTCTCATTAGGGCGCATGTAAAGATACCTTGATATTAAATTTGGTGAATACAGCTGTAGACTTCAATTTTCCAAAAAATCATCGATAAGTGGCACAGGATAACTGTTCTTTATAGCTTTTTTCTAAGTTTGTAATTGCTAACATAGTCTTCATGTGCCATCTCTTTTTGGAATCATCAAAAGGGAGATCCATAAGGCGATTTGCGAGGCTGAATATTATATTCTCCATTATTTCTGCAATCTATTTTTAAATCTTTTCATTCTCGATAATCTGGCTTCATTACATTGAAAATTTTGATAGTAGCTTATATGAAATCGTTTGGATGTTATGGTTGCTTTGGAGGCAACCCTTATATCTCTTGGATGAACGGTGCATATTTGTATACTATTTGGTATTGTTGTAGATCTCTAGCTTTGCTCAATACAGAAAAAAAAAAAAACCTCCTTTCTTCATTCACAACAAACTAGATAAGCGTAAGTAAAAAAGTTTTATATAGCATTTATGAGTGTACCTTTTTGTTTTATCATTTTGGCATTTTTAGCTAGCGTGCTATAATGTTTTTTTGGCCAGTACTTCACATCTTTCATCTTGTAATGTTGGTAGGGACGACATTAAAACACTGCATTTCTATCATATAATTATGGAAGCTTCTGACTGTTTTGCTTTCATGACACCCTCAAAAAAAAGTCATGTTTAATTATATAGTTTTTGTTGGGTAGAGATAAATCATTATTTAAGTCTCGATAAATTCCATCAAAATTCTGTTATGAAAAATACTTATCTTTTATTTGGTCAGACAAACAAAGATTTTATTGAAAGTATCAGCAATTTTAGTATCAAATCCAACATAGTGCTTGGGGACAAAAAAATATTATTGTAGAAACATAATCCATTCAGATATATTCAGCATGTTTATATCATAACTTATTTTGAGAATTCAAATATTCAAACACTGATGATGAAGGTATGACTTTAGGTTCTCATGCAACATACATATCTCGACTATCAAAGAGCTTACACTACAAAATCAAATTATCCATCTTAATTTGAATATTTTTTTAGTTTCATTCAAATTTTCAATATAAAAATGCAATGAGATGTCCTTCACTCGACTCTATTATTGACTCTATATGAACCACTAGAAAAATTCTACTCTTTATTAAAATGAGACAATTTAAGTGCATGTGCATTGGTCAGTCTTTTTTTATTTTGTTAAAAGCACAAATTTTATGCATTTAAATCTTCATTTTATTCTATAGTTTATAGTTAGAACCATAATATACTGTCTCCTTTGATGAATCGTCTCTATAAAATAGCAAATCATGAAGACTTCATATATATTGGCCATCATAATCGCTTTGGCTTTATTAGAATTAGCATATAAGCCATCTTAGAAACATCAAAACTTAGGAAGATGCACCATTTGATCATTTAATGTCATCTTATAAATTAGAATATCATTGAAATATATAACAAGAAACTTTTCAATGAAAGATCAAAAGATATGTTTCATTATACTCACAAAATTACCATAAGCATTATTTAATCTAGAAGACTTTTTTCAAAACATACTTATAATCTAATTTTTAAAGTAGTTTTTACTCGTCTCCATTCTTCATTCTAATATGTTGGTATCAATTTCTCACAATTTTAAATATTTTCACTACATTCATCATATCCAAGGCGTCTTCCCAATATATAAAATATATGTATTTGATAGTGATTTTATTGATAGCCCTGCCACCACCGCACATTCTCTATTTAATATAATTCTTAAACACTAGTAAATTAGATACAACATAATGGAGTCATACTTTTTCTATTAAATCTTTTCTTAAGTAACTCATCTACCCGTATTTTTCAACTTAATATGTTCTAATGGATTTATCTTTCATATAATAAATACGTTCTAATGGATTCGTCTTTCATATAATAAATTAAGTAATGATGCTTCAAAATTTGAGTGGATTACATGTTGTGCATCCCTCAATGGTGGCATTTCCTTAGAAATTTTATCAGGACAAACATCTTTAAAATTATCCAATACGTGTTTGCATCATTTGACTAATCATAACTTTGAGCTTTAGATTATTCAGTTCCTTGTTCAGCTCCATATCAAAGAGTTGATCAAACCTAGCTCCCTACTCTCTTTCTCAATGTTTGTTTACTCAAAATGTTCAAAGGATTTTTTCACTTCGTTGGAAGCACTATATTCATCTGTGTATTCAAAATTTTCCTTAGGCCTCGTAGATTCAAAACTACTCATTTCCCATTTATTTTAAAATCATGGTTTTTATTTTTCTAAAAGAGTAATATCAATATTACGACCCAAGATCCACCCAAAATAACATATGCAATGGCCATTGATAGCATATCAAATCAGATTCTCTAAGTATCAGCAGCCAATTGAATTAGCACTAGAGTGCTTCCAGACATAGATATAGTAGTTTTAATGTACCCAAGTGTTTTGTAAAGTTACAGATGTAGTTTAGGTTACAAATTCATGCATTGTACATCAGACTTGGACTCAATATTAATATAAATTTAACTTATTGGCTTACAAAGTTTCATCCCATGCTTGAAATAGGTTTGAAAAGAAATCAGGTTTCTTCCGGTTATATTCACCATTAAGGTAACTATGATGCGAAAAGTGACAATCAAAGATTTATTTGATAAATTATCCTTAGAATCATCAACTTATTCATCAAATTCATGAACGTCATCATAAACATTCATTTTATTTTATTCTTCCTTCATATTTTTCTTCAAGTTTCTATTAGAACATACATTACTATAATGACCAATTTGAGGACACTTAAAACTTGCATTTGTAGAAATTTTAGACCCAAATACAATTAATTTTCTTGTAGTATCCTTACCAACTTTAGTGCAACTGCCCTTAAATGGGGTGAAAAAACCTATTTTTCTTCATATTTTTCTTCAGGTGCAAAAACCTAATTTGATTACTTTGATCAAATGATGCGCTCCTTAAATATGTAATAAACTGTTTAGTTGCGTTCCATTTTAGCATTCATTCAAAGTCTAATACAAATTGAAAAACGTGCAAGTGATAGAATGTGGTGAAGTGTCTTCTCTCTCTTGATTTTAGAAACCTTTTTCTCTTATAATACAAGTTCTTCTAATTTATTCATGTGTTCAATGACAATTTTAGTGTTTTATTTTGAGAGCATTTAAACTATTAAGTAATATAATGCAATATGACAGGAAAATAATTTTCTAAAAGTATTTTGTTTTTCTTATTCAACCCAAGTCGTTGCAAGTCCTCTTCTCAATTTCTCTTTTTGCTTCTTCATGCTCGTTCAAAATGTTTGCTTGACGAATTCACTTTCATTTTTGCAAACCTTATGTAGCATTTATTAGACATAGCTTGTTATTCTCTCTCTCTCTCTCTCTATATATATAAAGTAAAGGCTTTACCATTATAGGCAAACACTTCAGCTTTAATTTTTTTTATTATTCATCTACTTCAAACTTTTTGTGTATATAATTTTCATAAGCACTATTGTTAAAGATCTTAACTTGTCGATTAAGATTTTTTTCTTTTGTCTTAACTAAAATTAACATTCAAGTGAATAGATTCACCATTTTAATTGCAACCACTAAAAGTTCATGTGCATGAAAATGATTAGCTGTCAGATTACCAATTTGTTTTCACCATATTAATATCATCACACGTTTGATTTTCATAATGAAACGGTTTAGTCAATTAGTGTTGTAAACTTGTAAGTTTTTTTTTATTTCATGATATGTTAGGTTACCTTGATGATTAGTCGTGCTTCTAAATGACATCGTGACACGATTCAAAGCTTACCAGTTTGATGTTGTAGGATTCAGAGTTAGTGTTTTCTAATGTAATTAACATAATGCATAATATGCTTCCATGTAAAATAAAATTGAGGGTCCATGTGTTACTAATCAATCAAGCCAAAACCTTTTTTTTTTTTTAATGTTGACAAGCAATAGTGGTTTTTAAGTCCCATCAGTAATAAAATAATTATGAAGATCCAATAATTTTATCAAGAATTTTGATTAGGTAAAATCAGTCAGCAAAAGATGTCGTTTCCATAAAGTTAGATTTCTAATGTAATAATTTTCTTATAAAAATCATAAGTACTAAGCCAACTGATAATAAATTATGCCACAAAAATAGGCAAGCAACAAAATTATGCACAGTGAAAAAAATAAAATAAAACATTATGTCGATATTAGAAGATGACCTCGCTTCGAATTATGTAGATACAATTATTCATACTAAAAAATATCAAGCATCCAATTTGCACTCAAAAGATTAAAAATAGTAGAAAATTTTAATTCAAGCTTAAAGTTCTAATTTATATGCTTTTGCTGCTATTTATAGATTTCTTATAATTTAGATTAGTAGATAAAGTTCACATAATTTCTTAGGTTAATAATATGGTTGACATATGATTTGTCTACAAAAATTTAAATTAATCTCATTATTCATTTTCATCACAACCATCTTTATTCTAATTTCAATTTGTAATTTTCAAATTCACTATCAATTTGTAGCATCTTTACACACTAATCTCTTTTTTGCTCAAGTCGTACACAAATCAAATTCTTCTTAGATTGCATAGGCCGAATATGATGCTCCTATTCACTTATTCTTATCCACACATCGAATGTTATATATTGCAATAAAGCGTATCTCAGGAAGATCAATACTAAGAAATCACAATAGCACATGTTTGTAGATTTTTTATCACATTAGTAGATATGAGATTATTTATTATATATATTTTTAAATAATTTCAACACACTAAACTAGCAACAACATTCTAAAATAGTTATCAATTTACCATTATTTTATGTATAAATATAATGCAGATCCATTGCCTACCTTTGTGGGGAGTAATGTGAATGGGTTGAAATCGTGCTAACTAAATATAATATCTTAAAAAAAAGGCATACCCTTATCAGTAGGTCCATAAGTGGACCAATGCAGTTGATGAATAGCTCGAATTAAACTTTGTTGATGCTTGTTCAAGTTTGTTCAATTTGGTAATTGAGCAAATTTGAACGCTTTTTAAAGCTCTATGGCTGAACGAATCAAACTTCAACATTGTCCAACCTTTTTGTTTGCGTCCAACAAATAACTTGCTAAAGGCTAGATATTAAGCTTGATAATCTCTTTAATTAAAATTTGTTTATATGTAACTTATTTAATTATTTTTAATTGTTATATATTATTATTTTTACTTATTAGTAGGTTAGGATACTTTTTATCTTTTTAGCTATCTTTCATTTTGTTTTGCGCTTCCATCATTTTAAATCTTTGAACTAGCTGCAAGAATTTCATCTTTGTATGCTATGATGTTGAATGTCTAAATTTTATATCTAGTTTGCATGCCATAATAATATCAAAGAACTTCCACCACTTTGAACCTTTGAACTCTAGTTGCAAAAACTTCGCCTAAGTGGGCACGTCTGTTATGTATGCTAATGTTTTTTATGTATGCTATGATTTTGAATGTGTGAATTTTATAGATACTTTGCATGCCATAATAATATTATAGTATAAAATTTGTGATTGATGAAGTTTAATATTTGGTATTCAAATGTCACATCTTAAGATTTCGATAATTCACAACCTCAAATTACTATTAAGTTAATTGTTCATAATAATGTATATTATTGATAATAATGTATATTAATGAATGACAATTTAACGTCTGGATAGTTTTTTATGTTAGAAATTCTATTTTTAATTGAATGCTTAGTGGTTTGTTACTCTTTGAATGATTGTTATTAACATTGACTTGAGAAGCAAATTCAAATTTGATAGCTACTAGATTAAAAAATATTTTTCTAGTGAGGTGCTTTTATTCTCTTAATGAATTTTAGTACTTATTCGTATAATTATTTATGATTATTTTTTAGCTTTTATTAAGAAAAATTAATCTTCATACTAATTTGATACTCTAATAGTTTTTATGAAGTATTGAGTTATTAATTATGACTATTTATTTTTAAATTTATTTATTTGGAATATTTACACTTCTTTTGTACTTGTTTGTTACACACACACATAAATATATAAGTTTTCTATTTAAATGTACATGTTTGTTCATATTTTTTTTATATTAATAAGAGCAAAATCCCAAAATAGTCCCCGGATTTTTAACAAGTGACCAATTTAGTCTCAAAACTTAAAGTGCTCCATATTAATTATAAACTATAAAAAATTGATCCAAATTGGTCTCTAGGATAAATTTCATGGTTAAAGTTAACATGAACCTTTAACTTTAAAGTGTATTTAAGGAATAAAATTATAAATAAAGTTTTATTTTTATTTTACTCTATTCTCTTATGTAATAAATTATTTAAATTTATGAATGAGGATATATCTTTATTTGGTGAATTCAATAATTATATTAACATTTAGTTATGATTAATTATTTGGTAAACTAAGTAATAATTATTTTAATCTTATTAAATTAATTAAATTTAATATGTTATTTTTATTAATTAATTATTAAGTAGTTAGAATTTTATTTATCTAAGTATAATTACTTTGATAACATTATTAATTAGTTTTTATTAATTAATTAATTAATTAATTAATTGAAAAACAACTTACTTTAAAGCCACTTAAAATCCTTGCCTACGCCCTGTTTTTTCCTCTCCCGGTTCCCTTGAACCATTGCCTTTGTGACCGAACCCCAACCATCTCCTTCGTGACCAAACCATCGCAATGTAGTGGTGATTAGAGCTAGTTGGGAAGGTAACGATGGTATTGTGGCGTACAATGATCTCCAAAACTCCCATTTTTCTTCTTCTTTTACTCTACTCCTAAAGTAAACCATCGTCTTTCTCCCCCTTCATCCCACCCACCTTCTTGCACTTCAACTTCTCTAAGTCCCGTAAATCCATTTTCTAACAGGATTTAGAAAATCCTAGATTTTAGGCAAAACAGAGGAAAATTGGGATTTAAATTTTTATTTGACCAATATACCCTCAATTGGTCCCGCAACATTGTTAAATTAAGCAAAAAATTTGATATAGGGCTAATTTAGATCAATATTCAGTAGTTTGGGGCTAATATACAACACTTTACAACTCTTGGACTAAATTTATTACTTGTTGAAACTTGGTGGACTATTTTGGGCCTTTGCTCTATTTGTAAAGTTTATATTGATTACAAGAAGATTATTGATGACTTATTTATTTTCTTATTAAATTGATGTCAATTTGTTAGATATTAACTGTAAATTTATTAAATTATACGTTTCTTTAAACCTTAAATAATATCTATTAATATGATAATCATATGAGAATTTTTTTAACACTTACTCCTTTAACTTGTCCATAAACTTGCGTAGGTACTCATTCAATTAATTTAAGCGAGCAAATTGCAGCCCAAGTTTAATCATAAACAATTCTAAGCATGCTAAGTACAAGCATATATATTAAAGCATAGCTCAAACCTGAGTTGAACATAAACAACTTGTAGTATTATTAAGTCAAGTATAATAAATGATGTGCTCAACTCAATTCAGATCAATTATAGCCCACATACCAGCTGTCATCAATGAATTGTTCTCAAAACGTAAATAATAAGTAAAATGAAATAACTACTAAAAGATATCAATTATTGAAAAATGTTCCTAAATGACATAAAAATTAATGCTTGATGTGATTGTCCATTGAGGATAAACATGATTTTCATCAATTTAATTAGGATTTACCTTAAAATTTTTCGTAAATTTTCCTTTAGGTATTACTATTCTATCAAACTCCAATTTCACTCCATATCTTTTTATATCCTGTATCTTTAAACCCATTCAATTCATATTTAACTTTCTTTTGCTTCTCTTTGTTTACTTTTCCCATTGTGATATTCTGTTTCTCCTAAGATTAGGCCCTTATCAACAGACTAGCTTGTGATATTACTCTTTTCAAATTTCTCATCTGCTTCATCTCCATCCCTTTCTTCTCCTCTGGAGTGATAAGAGCCTTAGGAGAAAGATTTGAGGCCCTCATCGCAGCAAACATTAAAGGTGACCTAGTCTTACTTTTCAGTTAATTTTTTGTTCAGATTCTCTTATATACATAATGCTAAAATGAACATACAACAAAGTTCTCAAGTTTTTGCGCTTACCAAACATTACTTTTATAAGACGCTACAAGCTATAGCAGTCATTAACATACATTGTCAGAGTGAATACAAAGGTAATTGAATTTTTTGGATTTAGTTACTAAATATTTATTTATCTTTAGTGAATTGATAGAATAATTATGAGTTAATATAGCAATAAATAAGTACTTAATAATATCAAATTATAAAAATAGTGAATAGTTAATTATTTATAAATTTATTTAAATGGTAATAAATTAATTAGGCTTATTAATTATAACTAAAATGATTATTTGAAATTAATTAGTGCTTATATATTTGTTGATGATGATTAGAAATTTATTTAGCTCATAATTATTGATTGTTGGTTATCAATAATTAAAGTATATTAATAGAGCTTTGATAAATTAAGTGGGATTATTCATAAGGTGATGATTACTTACATCCTCGCATACTATTAAGTGTCTAATCAAATCTCACATTCATTTAAATCTTAACTGTGACAATAATTTCCAAAGATTTTAATAGGATTTTTGCCTATTTACAACTATCAAACCAAACGGCTTTTAAGATTTTCTAGATCCTTCTTGTAGCCAAACAGTCCCTAAGCGTCTGGAAGCTTTGTACGCCAATTTTTTTCCAATTTTAAAATAGAACTACCAACTTAAATGCATGGAGAAATTTTCTAATTTCTTTTAATTTTAAAGTCAATCAGTCCTATTATATTTTTTTGTTTTATGCAATTTTGCAATCTTGTTTGAATTAATGATGGCTTGTTGCTTGTTTTTCTATCATATTGTAGAGCTCTATCTTTTCATGTCATTTAGGGGTGTCAATTCAGGTAACTGTGCTGAGTTTGAGTCTTATCTGGATTTGTATGACCCGACCCAACCCATTTATTAAACAGGTTTTAAGTCTAGCTCAAATCTGACCATTCTTCAACCTGACTAATTTGATCCTATCCACATAACTCGATTAATATAAGGCGTAATAGTCATTCAGGTCAATTTTGAGTCAATCTCAAGTTAGCAGGTCAACTCAACCAGACCAAAAAATTAAATGGGTCAGGATTCTAAACCCAAATCCAACCACAATTAACCAAACCGACCTGAATTTGGAATTTTCTATTTGGTTTTCGGTTGGGTTATCATATTGGGTCAATTTTTAACACTCCTAATATCATGGACATTATGATTTCAAAATACTCAAAGATTTGTTCAAGTTTATTCTTCAAATAATGATGACATGCTGCTTAACTGCAACTGGCAAGTCTGCTCTATTTCTTGTCCAAAGCTTAAAATTCTTTTCTTCATGATTTTTTTTGTTCTGAATTGCGAGAAGACCTTACTCCAAATAATAATAATAATAAAAGTTACAAGCGAAACCTGAAAACTGATATGAATAATTCATAAGAAATTTCCATCTCTGGGAAATACTTTTATCTCCAATAAATGCAAAAGAAACAAGTGAGGAGCACTCTAATCTTTACTTGCCTTTGCAAGTGAGATATGAGAAACCATTGAGAAATGATCTGGATGCCATTTGGTATCATGCATACATTGCTTATTCTGCCTGAGTGTTCATTTGCATAGGCGTTTCTTGTTCCTCTGCTTTATATTGAAAAACATTTCATAGTCTTGCATTAGGGAGCTAGTCATGTACTTACCTTAAAAAAGGTTGCATCTTCTTGTGCGAAGAATATCTAGTATGTGATGCTATAAATGCACTGCACACTTGTCACCTATCATTAATATAAGTTCCTTTGTTTGTCATTTATGCGTCATCTTATTAATATATCCTTTTCTATGTTTAAATTCTCTATTCTTTTGCTCAATTTGTTTATATTGACAAATAATCTTTTGTTTTTTTGTGTAATGGAAACATTATTAATATATCCTTTCTATGTTTAAATTCTCTATTCTTTTGCTCAATTTGTTTATATTGACAAATAATCTTTTGTTTTTTTGTGTAATGGAAACATTGATTTTCTCAATGTGAATATTAACCACATGGCAAATTGCCTCTACAACTTTTGCCTTGAAAAATGTGGCAATGTATTTTTTCTGCTTCTGTTGAGTTTGTACCATTCCAGTATCACTGTGGCTTGCATCGCGATATCATGCTATTGGAATTGATTGACTTATGTCTGTGCTTTCAACCTACAAATTCCTGTTCATGCATGAAAATTAAAATTTAGAAGGATCAAAAAGAGAAAATTAACTTTTCCAATGGCATCAAGTCCTTCGTTTGTGTGGATAAATTGCGTGGAAGTGCTTGCTGTATGCCTTAGTTCTTTCCTATCAAATTTGGAGAACGAAATGCTCCTCATTGTAAATATCATAATTTGTTTTGCTGGGAAAAATATTTAAGTTTCCTATGAATACTTTCATTTAAAGTTCAATAGAAAAATGAAAAGAATGGTTGATTGTAACAGCATGAAAAAAAAAAACACTTTCTGTGCCACTGTTGTAAGTAAGATAATATGATTTAGTATATTGACTCTACAGACTTGAGGAAAAATGGCCGACGGTGAAGATATCCAACCTCTTGTTTGCGACAATGGAACTGGCATGGTTAAGGTTTGTTAACATTTTTTTCATGCCTGGCATAACTCCTAAAAATAACCAAAGTTTAATTTGTTTCAATTCTCCTACTCTTTAGGCTGGTTTTGCTGGTGACGATGCACCCAGGGCGGTTTTCCCTAGCATTGTTGGCCGACCTCGTCACACAGGTGTTATGGTTGGTATGGGCCAAAAGGATGCTTATGTGGGTGACGAAGCCCAGTCGAAAAGAGGTATCCTCACTTTGAAGTATCCAATCGAGCATGGTATTGTCAGCAACTGGGACGACATGGAGAAGATTTGGCATCACACCTTCTACAACGAGCTTCGTGTTGCCCCTGAGGAACACCCGGTGCTGCTTACTGAAGCTCCTCTTAATCCCAAGGCGAACAGGGAAAAGATGACGCAAATCATGTTTGAGACTTTTAATGTGCCTGCTATGTATGTTGCCATCCAGGCCGTGCTTTCCCTTTATGCTAGCGGTCGTACGACAGGTTTGTAATTCTATGATTTCTTAACGAAGAAGTTAGTTTATTTTTGGAGCATTTACATGCATTCCACACAATTATTATATATCTACATATCTAACACTTGAACTTTCATGTATGTATGTGTGTGTGTGTGTGTGTGTGTGTAGCACTCAATTCTTTAACTTCACATATAAATGTCACAAACTTTTCATGCATATGTGAATAGACCAAACTGTTATAAAGGTAAATATCAAACTTTATGTGTTAGATATGTAAATATAATTTTTCCTTAAAAAAGGGAGATTTACATACATACCACTCAATTTTTATTCATTTACATATCTAACACACCTAACCTTTAATTTTTACGTACCATCCACCTTACCCATACATGAAAAAGGTGTATTTCACTTTTTAAAAGTTAACATGGTGGTATTTTTGAGGTGATATGAAAGATTTGGATGATATAAATGTAAAAAAGAAAGTTTAGGTGTTAGCCATGCAAATATATGGGAATTGTGTGGTATGTATGTAAATGTTTCCTTTTATGTAATTATCCCCTTCTTTATTCATGTATGTTGGGTGTTTTATCAACAGGCATTGTGCTCGATTCTGGTGATGGTGTTAGTCACACTGTACCAATATATGAAGGATATGCCCTTCCACATGCCATCCTACGTTTGGATCTCGCCGGTCGGGACCTCACTGATGCTCTGATGAAGATCCTCACCGAGAGAGGCTACTCATTCACCACTACCGCCGAACGAGAAATTGTGAGGGATGTGAAGGAGAAGCTCGCTTATGTTGCACTGGATTACGAACAGGAGCTGGAGACTGCGAAGAACAGCTCTTCCGTCGAAAAAACCTACGAGCTTCCTGATGGGCAGGTGATCACCATAGGAGCCGAGCGTTTCAGGTGCCCCGAGGTCCTCTTCCAGCCATCCATGATTGGAATGGAGTCTGCTGGCATTCATGAGACGACGTATAACTCCATTATGAAGTGCGATGTGGACATCAGGAAGGATTTGTATGGTAATATTGTGCTTAGTGGTGGCTCAACCATGTTTCCAGGGATTGCCGATCGGATGAGCAAGGAAATCACAGCGCTTGCCCCAAGCAGCATGAAGATTAAGGTGGTTGCGCCGCCTGAGAGGAAATATAGTGTTTGGATTGGAGGCTCCATCCTTGCTTCTCTCAGCACCTTCCAACAGGTAAACAATTTTTATCATTGATTCCACTAACATCAGTGTAGGCTCTACTTTGGCTTAATTGAAACTGAAAATATTTGAACATGACTTGATGTCAAAATCATTTGATTCTATCTGTTTGAAATTAATTTTGAGTTGATTTTATGTGATCTTTTATCATAACCTGTGTGTTTACAGTTTAGCTTCTAAAACATTTGAATTTGCAGATGTGGATTTCGAAGGCCGAGTATGATGAATCTGGCCCTTCAATTGTTCACAGAAAATGCTTCTAGGTTGGCTTGGCAGGCATGTTTTGTTCTTGCAGAGATTGAATGCAATTGGATCTGTTTGGGTCTGTATGAGATAAACTCTGTTTTTTTTTATGTTGCATCTATCCCCTCCGTTTATCTGCTCTTTTTCATTATGCTGTATCTCTCCTTTTCTGTCTTTTTTTTTGGATTGCGTAATTTTTCTGTTAATTTGGAATCAAAGTGTTTACTGTGCTTTTAAACAATTATTGGTGTTCTCAACTGTCATCAATTTTTATATTTAAATATTAAGGCTCTAACCTTAGTGAGCCTACCAATGATTTGAGTCAAACCAAGTTGGAAAATGTTCGAGCCAAGCTTTTATGATAATGTTTAATTTCAGTTCATTTAAATTTATGTCTGTTTTGAGTTTGATTCATTTTATGATCAACAAGTTGTGCAATTGCAGTTTGTTTGGAAATTCAATTGAGTTTTCTTGGGCTGAATGCTAGATAATTTCATGAACATAAAAAAATAGTAATAATAATTTAATAAGCTTTATCGTTTAGGAAGTTCATAAAATATTTTCATAGGACTATTTCAAGCACAAATAAGTTCTTATAAAGTCAGGCTTCTTGTAGCTTGTCAAATGCGCATTTTATTAATAGCTCTAAACGTGGAAAAAATATTATATCAGGACTCTGCATGTAGAGCTACGTGCGGAGTTCAATGAAATTATGTCGTGGAGGTGATCGACCCAGTAACATAAAGGAATTTTTTTCTTGTGTTATTCCGTATTATTCAGGTGTTATAGTATATTATTTAGGTGTTATTTTGTTATGAGAATATTCTCGGTGTTATAATAACACTAACACATCAATAATACTTGAATAACACAATAACACACGAATAACATGAGGGGAATATTCCTTGTGTTACAGGGCCGATCACCTCCACAGCGTAATTTCCTTAGACTCCGCACATAACTCTACGTGCGGAGTCCTGATGTAATATTTTTTCCTAAACGTGAAACCGCCAACTTCTTCTTTCGGTGCTTACTGGCTTTATTTGACTAGCACATAAAACAGAGATATATATATTAAAAATGTGGTAATTGAGAATACCGCTACTATATGTGCTATGAGTCTCCATAGGGATCGAATCCAGTGAGAGCATCCAACCTTACTAAATAAACGAATATAGTATTCTAATCATAGACAAACTTAGATCATCATGATGTTAATCTAACCTCATTCATTTAATGATGCTGATTCATTTCATCCTGGTTTTTTAAAATCATTTTAAATTTACTTTCATTTATTAAAGTATTCCAAGAAATAAAATGAAAGTGGAGTACTTCATAAAATTTAAAGCAAATTTAAATACCAACAACTTAATAGTTGAGAGTATAATTTTCCTCTGAGATTCTATGTTCAAATAGTGCCTATTGCACTTAGAGCTCATCTTCCTCAAAACACAAAAAACAAAAAAAAATCTAAGTACTATATATATAATGTGTGTCATCATTATTATGTTCACTAAGGCTCTCCTCAATGGACTTCCTTTGCCAACTGCAACTTTTTTTTAAATTTGTTAGTCAACCAATCAAAATTATTGGTTTTCTTTATGGAGGGGAAGTACCACAAAAGGTAGAAAAATATAAATAATATAAGTTCAGTAATTGGCTACATTTAAATTAGAAGTCCAATAATCAATAAGAATGATGACATGAAATAATGTTCTAGACATACCTCACTAATGAAAGGATGGTGCACTTTGCCAAATTTTGTTAGGATGGTACTGCAAATAAGTGGTACTGGTTTTGAACTTTATGGCTCAGATTTGAGTCCTCAATTCTTGTCATCACCAACACTCTTGAATAGGTTTTTTGGTAAGAAAATTGTCCATCATATAGCTATAGGATGGTTATTTATTAGAGAGATAATTAGCTCAAAATGACATGAATTTGATGCTCAAATCTTAGCAATGAATAAGTGCGGTGCGATTTAAGCTAATTCCTTTAAATAGATGAAGTTGATTTTTATTTTCATTAAGTTTATTAGGTTCAAATTCTTCTCATAGGGGATTGACCTCAATATTCCTTAGCCGCTTAATTTTAATTAGTCATGGCCGCTTAATTTTAATTAGTCATGTCCAAAAATATCCCTACCATTGATATCCCCCTTAACCTCACTTATTTGATAGAAAGGTCATTACCAACACCAACTCTAACCCTCATAAAAAAGAGATGTTGCTGTACATATCATCGACAGTCGATGTGGCACCCGGTGATTGGTCGTTCGAACGTCCGTGTAGACGTGCGGATGTTAGGATGGAATATTTTTTCCACAAAAAAATGAGCTATAAGAGATTCACAGAGATCAAATTAATCACTATTTAATTATTTTTTTCTTATTTTATGAAAACATTTGTTTATTATGAGTTTATACATATCCAAAATATCAAATACTTTTAAATCTTTGATAAAATATTGCATTTATTTATCATTTGTTTTCATTCCCAAATTTAATCATTGCTTGTTTTTTTTGGGAAAAAGAAATAAATGCAAAGTTAGTCAATTGAAAGGGTTTTAAAATTCAAGTAACTAAACAAAAAGAGAAATAAATGCAAAACAATTGTTCGAAGTTTAAATTATATATTAGTAAGTTTAAGTTTATTTCTAGAATAATCTGGTTTCTCCTAAATCATGTTAATTCAAAATATATTTTCAGGTGGTTGACTACTCAAATTTTAGCATACTAAAAAAAAAAAATTGTCATAGTTCCATACAAACCACCCAAAACATTAATATATACAAAATAAGCAACCATTTGATTTCTGGTGAACTAACAAACCAATGCATTTACACGTGTCATGATCAAACTAATGAGAATCCATGCATTTTGAAATTCGAGCCAGAATTTGAAATATGAATGAAAGAAGAACAATTGATTTGTAAATAGCAAGTTTGGGATGGCTTTTTATGTAATAGTCCCTAACAATTTTTTAGTTCATTTTTAAACAATAAGATATGCATTAGAGCACATTTATTCTACACTTAATTAAATTCACCTCAATCCAATCCAATCCAATCCAATCCATTAACAACCCCCATACCCATCGCATGAAGACCCGGAGCGACCCTCCTTCCCACCTCGTACGATCTCACTTCTCCCCAACCTTCAACAACAATACTTCTCTATTTTAAAGCAACACATCCCTACTTTCTAGCTTAACCTAATCCCTTTATCCTCTATAAATCACCATCCTTTCCTCCGTTAAAATCATCTTCACATCTCCTCTCTCCCTCATCTTCTTCCATTAGAAGCAGCAATGGAGCTCGATTTGTCCCCGAAGAATCCTAAGCAAGTCTACGGCGGCGATGGAGGCTCTTACTTCTCATGGTCTCCTGATGATCTCCCAATGCTTCGCGCCGGCAACATCGGCGCCGCAGAGCTTGAGCTGGCCGAGCGCGGCCTCGCTCTGCCCACCTATTCTGATTCGGCTAAGGTCGCTTATGTTATCCAAGGTAAGAATTGAACCAGTTTCGGTGATGATGATTGGGGGATTTTACTGTTTTGAAGTAGTGAACCTTTGTTGTTGATGAAAGAGTAATGTTTTTTTTATATCGATTCAGTTTGTTTCTGCGCCGTGTTATGCTTTAGGGTTTTGGAATTGATTGATTTTTCTTTTTTTTTTTATTTTTTTTGTTGGGGATTTTGGATCAAGAGAATTCTGGGGCCTTGGGTTGATGTTTGATTTCACAGTTAGCTCCCTGATTTGATTGAAAAAGACTTTTATGCAGAAAAAAGCTGTTTTCCCTGAGGCTGAAATTCTTGTCTTTAGAAGATGAGAAATTCACTGTTCTGCATAATTGGTTTCAAGGAAGAAATTTTTTTTTTTTTTTTGTTTTTTTTTTCATTTGTTTTTTTTTTCATTTGTTTTTCCATTTGCATCATTGGATGCATTTTTCTCGAGTGTTTGGAATTGAAAAAAATTATTATGTGCTGATGAGATGGATGTGAATTTGACACAATATCACTAAATACCACCAATTATCATGTGTGAATTCCGCACATAATATTCTCTCTTAGAATTGATCAAATTACTTTATTCAGAGTTGGTTTTTTTTTTCATCATAGTTTCTAGATTTGAGGGAGCTTTTTTACTTCAGCTTTAATCATGATAGTATTTTTCTTGAAGAAGACTAGTATTCATAAGCTTTATTTCCGGAAAATTGGATATAAATCCAGTTCAGTTTTCAAAAATTATATTTTGGCTCCTACCATATAGTAATTGAGAATTTGTAACTGTTCTGCAACTAATACTGATTTGGCCCAACATCTAAAGGGGCTGGTACTTGTGGAATTGCTCTTCCTGAAACGCCAAAGGAGAAGGTGCTTCCCATCAAAGAAGGTGATGCCATTGCTCTCCCCTTCGGTGTCGTGACATGGTGGTTCAACCCTAACTCCACCCGACTTGTCATCCTATTCCTCGGCGACACCTCGAAGGGCCACCTCGCCGGCCAATTCACAAACTTCCAAATCACAGGCTCCAAAGGCATATTCACGGGCTTCTCCACCGAGTTTGTCAGCCGCGCATGGGACCTCTCCACCGACAATGCTGAGGAGCTCGTCGGCAGCCAAAAGGGATCTATCATCGTCAAAATCTCCGACAACCAGTCCATGCCTCAGCCCTCTGAGGCCGACCGCAAGGGGTTGGTCCTCAACTGCCTTGAGGCGCCGCTCGATGTCGACATTGAGGGTGGCGGTTGTGTCGTCGTCCTCAACACCCAAAACCTCCCTCTCGTCGGTGAGGTCGGTCTCGGCGCCGATCTTGTGAGGATCTATGGCCACTCCATGTGTTCCCCGGGATTCTCATGTGACTCTGCCTATCAGGTAACCTATGTGCTTAGGGGCAGTGGTCGCGTGCAGGTTGTTGGCATTGACGGAAAGCGCGTGCTCGAGACCCGCATTGAGGCCGGCTACCTCTTCATCGTGCCCAGATTCTTCGTTGTGTCGAAGATCGCCGATGCCGAAGGCATGGAGTGGTTCTCTATCATCACCACACCCAAGTGAGTAGCAATTCTTAAGTTGGTTGCTTGTTTGGAAGCTCTACCTCAATTCATACAAACAAAATTCTTATGTATTTACATACCTAAACACTTCAATTTTTACATCTATAGCATTTTACCTATGCAATTGGTGCAACTCACTTTCAAGTAGCATTTAAACACATAACAACCAATTCTTATGTATTTACATATCTGACATCAAAATTTTACTTTTTACATTTATACAACACAAATCTATTACATCACCTCAACGGTATCACCTTTTGATGCATAAGTAAGGTGGCACATTATTTAAAAACTGAAGTTTAGTTGTTATATATGTAAATACAAAAGAATTGAGTGGTATGTATGTAAATCTTCTAACTGTGAATAAAAAAGGTGATTTTAATGTGATAGGAAAGATTCATGTATTATAAATACAAAAATCAAAGTTTTAAGTATCAGATATATAAATATATAAGAATTGTATGCAGATGCCCCTTGTTGTGTTCCTATGTTTGTGTGGGTTTTGTTTGAAAAAAATTGTTACTGACCGTTAACATAATTTTTTTGCGGGAATGCAGCCCAATCTTCACCCACTTGGCTGGAAGGACGTCAGTGTGGAAGGCGATATCGCCGGAGGTGCTTCAGGCTTCTTTCGGCACCTCGCCGGAGTTGGAGCAGCTCTTCAGGTCCAAGAGGACCTCTGATGAGATCTTCTTCGCTCCTCCCAAGTAAAAGAAGGTCTACTACCATATCTTCTACTGGTTTTTTTCCGGTCAAGTAATAAAACTGGTTATTTGTTGAGTTATTCCACTGGTTCGTCTTTTATAGACTGTAATTTGGTGGATTGTAACTTGATGCATGTGGTGTTTTATATTCTAATTATGTTAAGGTTTTGTAATGAAATTGTTCTCTATTTTTTATTTGATCTGATACGTAACTACATGTTCTATTGCTGGAATGGTGATTAGTTTCGTACCAATTTTTGTATTGTATTTGAAGAATATAAATCTATTCGTGGAACATATTCATCATTAAAAAAGCACAATTTGAGGATGGACTGAATTTTAAGAAATTGAGATGATTTTTTTACATAATTTTTTTTGTATATTTATAAAGCATTTAATAGATAAAAGAAAATTAATTCATCTTAAATTTCATCGTAAGAAATAGTTGTTTATTCC
>NEWO01000092.1:1124355-1139776 GCA_003013225.1 Phalaenopsis aphrodite
ATATATATATATATATATATATATATATATATATATATATATATATATATATATATATATATATATATATATATATATATATATATAAGATTTTCAAGTGATCATCATGTTCAGCTAAATAATAGAAAAGCAAACCACAAAGAAAAATTGTTAATGCATTTGCTTAGTGATCCAAGTAATATAACACTTAAGCTTGTTCAAGCTCAAATCATTTGCACCCCTACATCAAATTGTATTATTCTTTAGACCTCAACTAAGGCATATGTGTATTCTACTTCTCAAATTACCAAATCTCATTCTGTATATGAAACTCACATTTCCCGTGCCTAAAAATCTTTTCTGATTTCCCATATTAGTCAGGAAAAAAAATGTAAATGAGAAGACAATTATGAAATTCTGAAAATTTTTTACACACCAACATAGATATGCGAAAAGAATATATATTTAAAGAATATTAACAGCAATCCTAGTAGAAAAATTATTAATATCACTATCATAATAAAACTTACTAACGGCTGCATGCGCCTTTTCCCGATCGGATACTGGTAAGGATTTGGTGTCTGCATAGAGAATGCAGTAAACCATAGGATGAAGCCAGATAACAGATCAAGAAGAGAGTCCAGAGTGGATGCTATGATTGCCAAGGAACCACTTCTAACTGACGCATAAACTTTAGCAATAAAGAGAACCATGTTTGCAACGTTCGATATCCGGATCGCTAGGGTTTCACTCCTAGCAAGACTTTCACGTTCTTCCTGTGTAATTAATTCACATCAATTCAACACAAACTATGAAGCACAAATCAAAAAGATAGTCAAAAGAATTGCAACTTACCTTCGACATTTGGGGCAAGAAACCGCGATCAGTTAAAGTATCCATTTCGCCAAACCCATCCAACATCTCAACCTGCTGCTGATAGTATTCAGCCACAACATCTTCTTTGACTGAATCAAAGAAAAGGGCAAACTCCTCCAATTAAAAATTAAAAATTAGGAAATTGATTACAAACAGTCATAAGATGAAACAAAAAAAAAAACATGAGAAAACAACATCATCTCTGAAATATATAATTTAAGTGGCGCAAAAACAAGGCCCCCAGACACATGTTTTCCGATTACCAAAAATAGCAAGCCTTAACTCCAACTAATCTTAAACTGACTTTCAATTCCCTTTCTCTTGGTTCATTTACCGACCCAACTGTGACCAACTTCCTAAACAAAATCATTCAGCAATACAAATAATCCATCACCTATCATCTTCTAAATCCAAACATGAAAAAAGATGCAAGACTCAGCTCGCACGGTCTGTTATAAAATTTGCAAATGAAAACCACTGAGACCAGCAGAGACCAGCACAACAAATCCAACTCCGATGAGAATGAAGATAACGTATGCGAAACAGAATACATAGAATATGCAACCTAAGGTGCCAAGGCAGTGATGAAGAGAACGAGGGGGCTTCTCCTCCAGAAGCTCCGCACGGCGGAACCCGTCGAAGTTGAGCCGCCATGAGCGCTCGCGCTCGCCGGACTCAGCTAAGAGTAGCTTCGACCCTTCAATATCCCCATTAGAACCCTCCGAAGCTGCCATTTTCTCCGTCCTTTGCTTCTCAGACGAGCCCACAAATAACCCTAGAAAGGAAGACAGAACGATGAAGATTGTGAGCCACAACCACGGAAAAATTTATGAATCTATTGCTCTCTTGCCCTCAATATATATGATGAGTATCGTTCCAATACACGTGGCGGTACATGATTAGGTGAGGGACAAGGGCCGGCAAGGACTACCATGTATCCTCTCAGAGATTCCTTGGGTTATGGAAGCCTAATCAGACGGCTGAAAAAAAAAGATTTTTGTACATCTGATGAGATATTTTTTCTCGACCGTCGGATCGATTGACTAATCGGGTAAGAAATTTGCAGTATGGCAAGGTTGTCTTATTGATTAATCATATGTTAAATTATAAATTAAGATGTTCATAAGCGATAAATGCATCCATATCATAAACAATTTAGATATTCATACCAAATATTTTTAATAATGAAAAAAATGGCTATGTGTATTACGTAAAACAACTTGTAATTTATTTATTTTGGTGGAGTTTAATAGGTCTAAAAATTTATTTATAAATACAGCCGTATATTTTATTTTGTAAATAAGGCCCATCAACTTTAGCCTCATGTCATAATTTTTTTAAATTATAATGGTACCATTATGATTTATATTGAAATCATGACAGTGGTGTTATAATGTCATGAAATTTGATGTAGTGTTTAGCATAGTTTCATAATTGTTTCCTCCATGAATTTATTATATAATTTTTTTGTGAAACTTGTTGGGAATCATTGAAGGTTGGCTCCCACATCAGAGAATGCTCCAAAGATAATCTTCAAGATGCAAAAGACATTCCTTCGCTAGTTGGATGATATACATCATTGAGAAATGAAGAAGGTGATTGTCATCTCAAAATTTAAGATAAAGTCAAATGATGCTTCATTTCTCACAGAAGTCAGCAAACTGATGGGTGCTAAAAGATTCACGATGGTTGAGTAATAAATTATCATCTTAGCATTACATGAGAATTCAATACACACTCATATGAAAAAAAAATAACCAGTAGAGGCACCATTAGTTTTTTACTTGGAAAACCCAAAAAGAGATAAAACTACGGAGTATGACTTAGTTAAAGAGATTTACTATTAAATGAAGATTACACGTACAAACTCTTGTCCCACATAAGAGAGAGTTACAAAGACTCTCGAGTTACAATATTAATGCCCCAAGAAACCTGTCACAAGAAATAGGCGGAGATCGATGGTGATGGCGGCGATCGGTAAGTGGTGGGCGACGATGGTCGGCGGTAGTCAACAGTGGCAAAAGTGAAGTTGGACTCCAACTCCTTCTCAAAGCTTCAAGTTCTTCTTCAGGCCCCAAGCTCTTCTTCATGCCTCAAGCTCTCTCTCCTCATGAAAGAGGTGGTGATCTATTTACAGTGTCTCGGTTGCAATTTAATGAAGGAATATGAACAACTTTGATCGGATGACTCGGGGAACTTCCCCGGATCAGACAACATTTGATGGATATTTGTGTGTCTTAACAATATTAAATTGAGTGTTGTTGAGACGCTTAATTTGATCATAAGCTCGCAAATTTGACATTAATTTGACATTCTAAATATGTGCAAAAAGCTTCTAAAAGTGGTTTCATGAATTAATACGAGCTTGATTTGACTCAGATTTGATCATGTTTAGTATCACCGTGTCCGTCTCATCGAATCAGTTATTTTGACTATAAGCTTGTTGAAATCAGACCTATGGATGAATTTTTATTGAAGTTTGAAAATTTTGTGCTCAAACGATTGTCTCAAGATCCGTGTCATGTTTTGAGATTCATGCCCAAGAAAGAAACGTGTTGATGGCATATCAGTAGTAAATTAAACATTTTGTGGCTTCCTTATTCTATTCTGAACTCGATGGCTACCATTCTATTTAGCATGATATTTCATCAAGCGAGAAAGAAGATTATATTATTCATAGCTAGCATGGTGACCACTCATAATACCATCTCTGGATGCATTTTGCTTCATAAACACTATAACCATACATCCTTTTATTATAAATGCTTCTTCCTCTCATTGATTACCAATGAAAATGAAAAAAAAATGTCATATTCTTCCTTAAATTTTGTTGATGCATCTCCATATTATTGCATAACATAATCACATTACTACATTTTCTTAATGCACCATTACATCACCATCAAATACTATCCCCCAACTTTAATAACCCTAGCTCCCTACCTTTTGAATGTTTGAATGAGTCAAGAAAGTTTGTAAATGAGTCGAATCAAGCTCGAGTCATGCAGTAGTCGAGGTTAGCTCATCTGCCAAATTGTGAGCTCAAGCTTAGTTTGTAGTGGTAGTAGCTGGCTCGTGAGCCAGCTCGCGAGCTTAAACTAAAAATTTAATTTTGCTCACAAGCTCAAACTAAAAATTAAATTTTTTTTATGTGAACTCACTGGAGAATGTATTTGTGGTTGTAGGAGGAGGATGTAGCGGCAGCTCACCGAAAAATACATCGAAATAACTGGAGGTAGGATAATAGAATCAGTTAGCAAGCTAAAAAACCGAGTCGGGACGAGCTCGAGCTCGAGCTCGTTTCCAGTTTCAACTCGAGCTCATGGCTTGATAAGCTAGGCTCATGAACTCGTTAACGAGTCGATCTCAAGCCGGCTCGCACGGCTTACACCCCTAAGTCAAGTTTGCTCCATACCAGTGTGAGGATCAAGCTTGAGTTTAACATTGAGCTAAAAGGATCCATCGAACCCTTGTTAAGGGTTTTGTAAGATTAACCAAGCTCTTTAGATTTAAAATCCCAATTCAAAAGAAAATATGTCCTAAATTTAATTTGGATAGCCTAGCCATCTCAATCATAGTTGGATAACTAGTTCATGCACAAATAAACCTTATTTATGATTAAAAAAAATTAGGTGGCAAGTATATTATAATTTTTGGTTGATCTAAGTATACCATAAACTACTCAATTCTTAGGCACTTTATCACTCAACAAAACTTAGATACATATTGAAATTATCTTTATTTAGTTTCTTTCAAAAGAATTTCTTATGGGCCTTGGGATGTAGGGTGTTTACATCATTATAATTAAGGAAGTTTAATCCTTGCCTAGTTGTAAAAATCATAATCCCAATTAAAAATGGTGATGCAAGTTATATTTAACTTTCTTACATCAATAGTCTTGATTCAAGAAGTACAATATTATTTGGATTTGGACAAACATACCAACCCAATCTTATTTGAATAGATTTTTCATGCACAATAAAAAATTTTGTATAATTTATAAGGCTAGATTATGTGACACCTAGAAAAGTTAGTATGTATAATTTTTAAATCTAAAGACACCATGAAGCACTCAATGTCAAAGTATAGACATGACATTGATGTTGTTGTTATGTTTTAAGGGACTTGAATCACTTTTTAATTGTTATATTTAACCATATGCAAAAATTGTTTGTAGTTTTTTATGAGTTAGATCAAATTTTATAATGCATAAGACACAAAATTTATGCAAGTTGAATTGTAGAAAAAATGAAGACTATTATTATGATAAAAAAATGTAATTTTGTGGTGCATAAGATGCAAAAAATTGTGATGGTGGAGTCTTAACATGAGATCATTTATCTCCTGCATAGGGAGCGACAACCGCAACCCAATTGAGCTTACTTACCACTCGTTCAACATTTAATAGGAAATATCCCAATCATCCTAACGATAAAACCATTCCATTGTTGAGACGGGTCACTGGTCTTCTCACATTACAAGTTCCATGTCTCATGCAACTCAAGTGGCACCGATCCGCCTTACTGTTACTTATGCAGATATCATCTGTGATGAGCTACGACGTCTGGTTCGGGAAGTGTTCTCTCTGGATAAAAGTGATCACTTCCCTGCTCATCGTAACTTCCAAGAAGCCCCCCCCCACCCTTGGCTGATGTGATTCTCCAAAACCCTATCCCAACATGCTTAAAACTCTGAAACATCAATGCCTATGAAGGGGTAACTAACCCATACGGATGTGTTGACCATTATTCATATTCATCGTGCTTTTGATGCCTTCTCAGTCAACTGTTCCCTGTGACTCTCAAAAGTTAAACACACGCATGGTTCTACTCCCTCATGGGCACCATAGTCACTGTCAATGACTTGTAATATTATTCATAGAACTGTTCATAACAAATTGAAGGATCGTCAAAGATTCATCCTACTTATCAGAAATCATTCAGAATGAGAAGGAATCCATCAATGAATACTTTCGTAGGTTCTCCATTGAAGCTCACTAGATTCCGAGAGCGGATTCAAAGTTACTGAGAGGAGTCTTTCTTAGAGGGCTTCACCCAGAACCTTCTTACTCATCACTGATGTGGAAGACGGTTCGCTCTTACACCAATCTTGTCCATCATGTCGAAGCTCAAATCTCTGCAGATGAAGCCATCAATGCACACAAGGAACAATTCTTGTGATTGTTGGATAAACACAATAATAACGTTGAGGATATCGATCAAATGTCACAGCGAAAAATTTAGGACCATAGGGAAATTGTGAGCCTTGATCAGAAAAAGGATACTCCACTCAATAGTTTACGTGTCAATATCTTAAGGACCATCAAGGATGAAAAGGTTATCCAGCGGCCAGAACCAATAAAAAATCCAGATGATGGAGACCAGTCTCAATATTGTCATTTTCACCAAGCTAAAGAACATTCGATTGAAAAAAATTTTCAATTAAAGGAATAAACTGAAATGCCAAGGTCACTTGGGTCACTACTTGCAAGAATGACATGATGGGAACTCGAAAAAAATTGTCATGGTTATAGAATGAGAAGTAAAACTCCAAATTATATTCCTTAGGTAAAAGACTGGCATATAAACTCTTTATTTTATTCTAGCAAATTTTTTATGTTGCTTTAAACTGTCATTTCAAAGAAATTTTCTTATTCTCTCATGAAAATTTTTTGTGTAGAAAGTCCATTGAGTGCAAGCGGCAGACAAAGTCTCCTTCCTTACCTCTGGAGGTTGAGCCAAGGAGAGAAGACACGATGAGATGATATGGTGCCTCTGGAAGACGAGCGTAAGCGACAAAACTTGATGGGAAGCTACCATGCCCCTGAAAGTTTAGCCCAGAAGGCAAGACTCGATGGGATGAAACGATACCCTTAGAAATCAAGCCTAAGAAGTAAAACTTAATCGGAAGCCACCAAGCCCCTAGAAGTCTAGCCTAAGAGGCAAAACTCGATGAGAATATATGATACCATTGGAAGTCGAACCCAAGAGGCAAAACTCAATTGAAAGCTATCATAAGCTTAGAAGCTGAGTCCAAGAGGAAAGTCTCGATATGAAGCTAGTAGTGGACTAGGTCTTCATTAGAAAGACTCCAACAGAGCAAGTGATTAAAAGGATCTCCACCCAAATATCTCATAAGGCTACAAGTCTCGGAAGGCACAGGTACATTAAAGTCCTCAGAAAGCTACAAGCCTCAAAAAGCACATGCGCATGAAAGACCTCAGAAGGCTACAAGTCTCAGAAGGCATACATCAAATACCTCCAAACGCTATGAGCCTTAGAAGACACCAGCACATTTCAAGCTTCTAGAAGGTATAAACTTGAGAAGATTCAAGTTTCAAAAGATACACACCTAAGAGGATACAAATCTCAAAAAGGCAAAAGTCTAAAAATTTATGTGATTCTTTTTATATGTAAAGTGCACTTATTAACGTTAATTACAGAATTCCGCATGATTGAGAAGCCACAACAAGCTCAGAAACAACATCAAAAAATGTACAAAGAATTTTGTTATCATCATATAGAAATGCCACATCAAATAATGAAAGGCTACAAAGACCAACAAATCATCTCATCTTTGAGTATAGTTCGTACTGCCTCCCCGAAATTACAATACTTCTATTGATCTTCAGGAGGACTTCAGATTTCATCACCAAAGAAGCATGAACTCCCCCTTAAAAGATAGCAGGAAAACTCCAGCATTCTTGCATTTTCATCGGAATGTGCAGCAGCAACAAGTAAGAAAATCTCGAGTTACATGCTTTACAGGGATGAGGATAAATTTCTTCATCTCAGTGATGCAAATAAAGATCTTGTTGCTTTCGTTCTACCTAAGACGGGGATAACTTTCTCCTCAAAATTCAAAATGAGGACGACTATCTCCTGTAGCGCAATGCAAAATAAGATCTCGTTGCTCGCATGTTATCGAGAGAGAAACAACTTTATTCTACAGCTTAACGCAAAAGAAGATCATGTTGTTTGTCCATTACAGTGAATGGGGAAAACTTTCTTCTACCCCGCAACTTGAAAGAATATCTCATTATTCGTCGGCTACATAGGATGGAAAACTTTCCTCTGCACTGTAATGCGAATCAAGAACTCATTGCTCAACTACTACGCAGGACGAGGACGACTTTCTTCTACACAACAACGATGAATTTCTTCTGCACCACAATGAGAAAAAAATCATGTTGTTTGCCTGATATGCAGGACGGGGATGATTTTCCTCTGCACCACAATGTGAAAGAAGATCTCGTTAATCGTCTACTACGTAAGATGGGGCTACTCTCCTTCATAACAACATGAAAGAAGATCTTGTTGATCCTTTGCTACTCAGGTCATTGACGGCTTTCCTCTACACCATCCTCAAGAAAGAAGATCCAATTGGTCGTGTGCTACGCAAGATGGGGATGATTTTCTTTTACGTCGTAACATGAAAAAGGATCACATTTGTCGCCTGCTACGCAGAACAAGGATGACTTTCTCCTTCACAACCACTTGAAAGAAAATCTCGTTGATCTCCTGTTACACATGTCAGAAATATTTTCTTCTCTAGAAAATTATGGATTAGCTGCTAGGTAGAGTCAGGAACTGCATCTCTATTCTCATCTCCTTTGTCAATTTATAGGATAAAAAATACTAATATTTATAGTTGAAAATTAATATTTTTCATTAAAATAGTAATTAAAAAAATAGAAATCTACTTTAATTCTTATATTATTTAGCCTTCCACCTTCTAGCTTCAGATCTTCACCCTCTAAATAAAAAAAAAACAAAAAAAAGATCGACTTTGCCATTAAAAATAAATTCTGGTATTAACGATGACTTTTTGTCATTAAAGGTATGTTTGGGGCAGCTGTAGATTATTTATAATTTGCTTATAAGCAGATTATCCTGATAATCTGAAAATCTGCAGGATAAGCTGACTTGTTGTTTGGGTGAGCTTATGCAAAACAGCTTATTAATAATTGTTGTTAGATAAATGACCATTCTGCCCCTGTTACTTTTCCTATGTTTTATGTTCTCTATTGTCCACAATAACTGGAAGTAGAGCAGTAGTGGGCATAATTGTCAATATCATATTTGGTTAATGTAGAAAAAGGATTTACAATGCTTGTTAATATGTAAATATACGAATTTTTCTAATAATTTTAGTTTCATTTGCTATTTCTCCAACAAGAGTTTTTTCTAGAGCGACAAAAATTAGAAATCACGTGAAAACAGGGTTATGCATTGGGTTCGTGAGATCGAGTAAAAGTATTTAGGAGTGTATCAAAGTGGCAACACCAGAAACACTTGACATCTAGAGGGTTGGAATGACCAGAAGCAAAAAAAAAAAAAATTTGGACGGTGCAAATGCTTACAGTGGACGGGCTTGGAGAGCTTTGATCCTCTCTTCTCCCGGGAGCCTTTCGTCTTCCTCTTCGAGCAAGATTTTGGATGCGGTTTGAGGTGTTGGAGAGCTTCGAGCCCTCTTCCTCTCCTCGTGGAGCGCGACCGGGACAGATTTGGAGAAAACTCATGAGAGAAGGGGAGGAGATCGGGATGGGACGGGATCGGGGTCGAGGGTTTAAGGGTAATAATCCGGAACAATAAGCGAAAAGTGGGATCCCTCTCATGGCCGAAATTAACAAAAATTTTTAAAGGAGCGGCGTTGAGTGATTTTCTACCAACATTCATACGCGCGAAACAAACACTCCTCTTGCGTTTTAAAAACTCTCACCGCACTAATAAACTACCTCAAACAGGCCCTAAGAAAAAAATCATCGTTTGGTATGTTGTTCCTAATTATGGTAGGCCAGCGTGAAAAAGAAAATAAAAAAAGAATTTCATTTTACAAGGCGAGGATCAATTACAGGTTGGAGAGTCTGTTTGGGGCAGCAAGTGCATTTCAGGATAAACTGCTTATCCTGAAACGCAGCCCGCAGACCGGCCGCAGGGGTCGACCTGCAGGCCGGCCGCAGGGGTCTACCTGCGACCTGCATTTAGTATAAAAAATAAAAAGCAGTTTCATATAAGCTGGCGAAACGCGCGAACCAAAAGGTACGGCGAAGTTTTCAAACGCCGCCTGCATTTATAAGCTGTCCCAAATGGACCCTTAAATGAAAGTCCACGCCTTTTTAACAAATTCGCAACATTTGAAACATTAATCTTGATTCACCTTTTTAAGTAAAAATTATTCAAGCATCAAATAAGAATCATGCAGGCTTTAATATCAATAAATTTATAGTCAAAATTTTCAATTCCATGAGACAGACCCGATGATATAAAAATTGTTCAAATCCAAGTGAAATCAAGCTCAGATCAAACAATTAAACTACTTTTAGAATTTTTCTGATCATATTTAGGAGATCAGATGAATGTTACATTCGATAAGTTTTTTGTCGAATCGAGTGTCTCGACGAGTCAAATCCAATGAGCCTAAGATCGCTCAATTACAACATCATTAAGGCACTCAAACGTCCATCAAACGTCGTCTGATCAAGTGAAACTATCCATACCATCTGATCGAAGTGGTTCATATTTCTGAATTAATTGTACTCAGAACTCTATAAATAGAGCTATACCACTCTCATAATGAGGGAGGAGAGCTCGAGGCATGAGGAAGAGCTTAAAGCTTTAAAAGGAGCTAAAGTTCAGCACCACTTCTATTGTCCTCGACAACCGGAGACTGCATTCGATAATCGTAGGTCGCCATTGACCATCGTCGATCACTGTCGACTACCGTCGATCGTGGTAGACCTCAGGCGACCACCACCTACCGACCGCCGCCAATCCCTATCGGTCACCGTCCGTTCTTTGCAACAAGTTTAACCGCACGTTTACGTTGTAACTTAGAAAACCTTGTAACTCTTTCCTACTTATTGGACAAGTAGTTGCAATTGTAATCATTATTTTATAATGGAACTCTTTAGCTGGGCCAGTCCCCATGATTTTTCCTTTACGGGCTTTCCACGTAGAAACTTCTATTATCACTACTAGTTGTTTTCTCTATTTTAAGTGTGTGTTGAACCTTCGTACCACGCTAAAACAATAATGTATTACCCTATTGCCACACATTTTCTAGCACTCATCAATATAAAACTATATATTTGTGATTTGATTTTACGATCATATGTAGAACTTTGAACTTTTGAAGTTTAAATTTTTAAATATTAAAAGAACATTATATAAATTTATGTGGAACTTATTAAACTTTCTAAAGATTTGATCATAGTAAGGACGTGTTAGAGTAGAACATTTATTTTATCTATATTTTAAAAGAGGGCAAGCCTATGTTTTAGTTTAACCACTCCTATTGGACTATTCTATTTAAAAACATACAAGTAAAATAAGTGCAGATAAAACATTGTTTTATTATTGTATATAAGTATAGTTGATGAATTATTATCATATGGATACATATTAAAATCAATTGTATTTATTATAATTTAAAAGAAATTTTTATGGGCGATAAAATTTAAAATGTTTACACCATTTAAATTAAGAAGTTTAAATGGCCTACCCAAAGTCAAAGTACAGACATGAAAAATAAATTTTCGCCCGACTGGCCGGACAGCCAACCACCAATGGTCACATCACCATCCAATGAAGTGTATAGCGACGTGGTCGCCGGTGGTCGATCGTCCGGACATGCGGTGTTTAAACCAAATATTTCTTGTAGACATGGCATTGATGTTGTTGTTACCTTTTAAAGGGGCCTAAGACACTCTTGAATTATTAAATTTAAAGAAAGGTTAAAAATTTATACTTTTATTGTGTAGAACAGTTTTTTTGGTGCAGAAGGTGCAAAATTTTGAGCTAGTTTAATGGTAGAAATAACAAATGATGTTATTATGATAAAATATAATTTTATGCTGCATAAGATTAGGGGTCTAAATGAGCCGAACATGAGCGAGTGGAGGCTCAGCTCGTGTTCGGCTCGTTTATATTTCGAGCTCAAAAAATGTGTTCATGTCCGGCTCATTTGTTTAGCGAGCCGAACACGAGCTGTTCATGAACAAAGAGTCATTTTGACAATCTTAATCACACAATCATAAGATGTTAAGGGTTGAGCCAAGATTTAAAATTTATTATTCATATTAAAACATCACTTAAATCAAATTTAATATTTTTTATTCTATTTTCTTAATTAATACTTTTAATTGATTAGAAATCTTTGTAGTCTTGTAGTCGATTATTTTTTTTTAAAAACACCACTCATCAATATATATATATTTATTTATATATATAATTGATGAGTAGTATTTCGAGTCAAAACGAGCCGAATACGAACGAACAAATCTTTGTTCGTGTTCGGCTTGTTAACTTGGCGAACGAGCCGAACACGAGCTATTCGTGAACAACGAGTCGTTCTGACAACCCTACATAAGATGAAAAAAATTGTTTTATTTTAATAGCAAAAATAAGTGCATATAATTAATATGACAAAGATATTTGAGTCATGCAAAGGAAAACAAACCCATTTCCTTGACCCAATGATAAAATACAAATATTTAAAGGAATTAATGTAGAGATTGTCCACCTACAACATGATGGAAGGACTTGACCATAATATGTATTTTAGCATGGGCAGATTGGATTATGAAATGCAACCGATAGAGAAAGAAATGGCCAACGCATCCTGACTCAAAGCATGAACAAAATTGAAAGTGATGATTGGCTCATAAAAAAAGGTAAGATGAAGACAATTACTTAAGAGTCTTAATTTACATATTTAAAAATTATTATATAAAACTTTAAATTTTGAAGTTCAGAAGTTCAATACTTGGAAATTTTGAACTTTATATTATATAAATTTATGTGAAAATTATTATTTGCATAAAAGAAGGTTAAAAAAAGGCCATTTTTCACTTATGTATGGCTAACCAAAGTATTTGGAGAGGTTAGTTGCATGATAACCAACATGTCTCTTGATTTTTAAATAAGTAGCTTAATAGAAGTTCAGAGAGCAACATTTGATATTTAGATTTGCATGTTTAACATTTTTTTCATGCATTTTTATGTCAAGGAGGTTTATTGTAAATCACACAAAAATCATTTAAAGGAGTTACATGAAGTTATTAGGAGCTTTGTTTGGGTTTTTTGTTAAGAATCCCGGAAGAAATTTTATTAAATCAAAACAAAGTGTACAATATTTGGCAGGATGATCCCCACTACACACAAAGTACAACACACATAACTGAAAACCTAGGGACCGGTCCCTAGAATACAAGTCACCCAAAAGGGTTCCAACAAAAACAAAACACACAAAAAACAAGCAGACCGAGCCACCAAAAAAGTAAGAAGCACCAGCAGGAATCCGTAAGAAGCTAAGACAAAAGTGCAAGAAGAACCAGCAGAAACCTGCAAGAATCTAAGACAGAGTAGAAACAACCAATCAAAAAGTAACCTGTAGAAGTCAGAATCCAAAGTAAAAGAAGTGACAAAAGAGGATGAAGAAAATACAACAAAAAGAATGAGAACATAAGATAAAAACGGAAAAACTGAAACCAACCTGATGAATCAAATTAAGTTAAGGAAGAACGCACAGCAATGGCCAAAAGAGCAAAACACAACCACCACTACCGAGACCACAATGAAGGTCACAAAGCCCAAAAACACTGAAAGAAAAGAGCAACTCCACAATAAAAAAAGCACCACCCACAACAAGCAAGCGTAACTAAATTGACAAATAAACACACAACCAATAAAAGCATGCCTGGCAGCTAAAATCGTCACCACAAAGTTGACAAACCAATGTAACACCAAAAAAACAGTAAAAGGGAGCGAGATAAAGCCAGCACAATAGAAAACATGGATGTTACCCTGTAAGCAAAATGAATCAGATCCACAATTTAAAGAAATAGCAATACAAAAACAATACAACCAAGATAAGCCTAAATGCACCCATCAGCGGGGGAATACAAGAAACACCAAAATAAACCCGCAATCAACCAAGAGACATAAAAAAAAACCCTCAACCGAAGCAGCCAAGCAAAACAAGCTGCACCCAAAATAAAATAGAACAACCTACGCACCAAACAAGAAAAATTAACAAGATCTAAGATCGGGAAGACCAATTTTGTGTAAGAAAATCATGTCTTTTAGGTGCTTATCCAGGTCAATATAGGAAAATGTTTGAAAATTTTGAAATCTAAGTTAGCCTAAAATTTAGCACAAGAATTACCTTCCCTAAAAATATGTGACATCTTCCAATTAATGGAATTCAACAGATAATGAATCTTAAGCAGTAGATAGAAAAAGTGACAATTAGTAGTATCATTCATACCAAAATTTAAACAAAGTTGCATCACTACCTTAGCATCTAATTATAAACCCAAATTACAAAAATTAAGAGAAACAACTAAAATCAAGCTCCCTTCTTGAGAAAAGAATTATGTACAAATAAGAGAAGAAGTAATAATCAAATTAGCAAAAGAAATTATAAAATTACCCTCATTGTCTCTCAACCTGCCGCCAAAGCTGTCAGATCAATTAGACACCAAGTCATCCCATTGGATTTCACCCACCCCAACCAATGAGCAAACCAATTCACCTTAACAAAGTAAGGGTTAAAAGGCTCCAAATCATGAAGCTAAAACAAAATAGAGGATGTCGAAAGCCCTTAAAACTTTTAGAACCGATTAAATTTGGAATAATCAAGAAGTGAATTTTATGATAAATGTTAAAAAAGATAGAATATTGATTCATATTAATACTCTGATGCATCAAGCTATTCCTAGCATTCCAAATGAACCACAAAATAAGAGATAAAATAATATGAATAACATAATTTCTAGAAGTTTTGGGAGTAAGGGCTAACCAATTACATGTAAGCTCATTTTGAGAGACATTAGGGTGAAAGAAACTTTTATTGAAGATTAAACCCATCCATTTCCAAATGAAAGTAGCAATACAACTTTGAACAAAAAGGTGTTAAACACCCTCCACGTAGAGCAACATTGGCATTTAGAGGCTAAAGAAATATCACCACGTTGAAGTTTACAATCCAAATGTAAGAAATTATGTAAGATCTTCCAAGATAAAATAAAAAAGGATGGACAAATAACAATGCCCCATAGGAGGTAAAAGTTATTATTTATCTCTTTCTCAGTACGACTGAATTTTGACTTCTTTAAGGAAAAAGCAATCATTAGCCAAAGCATAAAATAACATTATATCATTCAAATCCTCAAATATTTTAAGTTGGGAGATCAAATCAACTAAGCAAGGGGAAATGAACATCATAAGTTATTGGATGCTCCACATCCCACCACTAAAAAATTGATGAACCTTCTAACAGGAAGTAGAATGAGAATTAAGTAAGAAATATAGAGAGACACACCCAAGCCAACTGTCTTGCCAGAAAAAGACGTCGCCTTTACCCAAACCCCACTCAATGAAAGCCTCTGCAACCCATTTCACTTTATAGAGCCTTTCCCAAACCGAAGAGCTTTGTTTGATTAATTGATATAAACATGTATTGGAAGACTGTTGACCTCACTTTTGGTTGAGGTCTAGAAATTTCTTTAGTAGCCTAGATCTAGCTATAGGACTTTCCTATTGACTAGTCTTAGAAAATTAGA
>NEWO01000092.1:1141597-1208513 GCA_003013225.1 Phalaenopsis aphrodite
GAAAAAAATGAAATAAGACGAAAATTAAAAAGACAAATTTAAAAAGAACCATGGAAAACTTATGTGTGATAAACATCATGTGATATGTCAAGAGTGTACATCCAAATAAGATCGGAGCAATACACATTGAACTGAATATCCACAAAAGAATACCTACAAAAACAACTTATTATCAGAGAACCAAATTTGTGTGTTTGTTTTGGGGTCAAGAGCAACTTCCAAATGGACATATCCCTTCGGTTAATTTCATCCTGAGAGATGCCCATGAATACTTTCGATTAAAGGAATTATGCTTAAATTTTAGTGATGACTAGTCAAAAGGTGTCACAAATGATGGTTATCTCATAGGAACATCTCGACATTTTCAAAGCTAGGGAGTCTCTCACAATGACAAATGGATGGCGGCATGTTGACGACAAGACCTATGAAATAACTAGGTCATCTCATAGGATTCAAACTATGCTTTCAAGTCAAATCGGACCATAACGAAAGAGAGTGAATCACCGTATCCAAAACAAACGTCGATCTACCCGCAAACGGGACCTACAAGATGACATCGACGAAGTGCTAAAGGTGCAACATGGCTCAAAGTGGGCAAGCAAAGGGATAGATTAATCCTGATCGGTTAGAGATAGGCAGGTCAGTATATCACAGATTAGTCATCCCAAGCTACTAAATTCCTAAGTTTACTTAGTCGTGAAGTTATTTGACCCAACTAGACCAGATACCCCTTATCGGCAATCCATAAATTGTGTCGTCCAAGCGAACCTCGATAACCCTAAGTCAAGAGAAGGAAAATATAAATCCTTTGACCCACTATAGTTAGAAAGTAGATATGGGATTTATAATTGCCAAAGTGGTGAGGACCCCACTAGAATGGAAAGAGAATAGAGGTACGTCTACGAAGCCGAAAAGCTCTCACAAAGGACTTAGTCTTCGTCTGGGTCGAGAAAACCTTTAATGCTCTAAATGCACTAGTCAACCACCAAAGTAGAAATATATGTTGGGCAAGTCGAGTTAAAGAAGTACGAGAGCTTCTCCTCGTGACATGCAATATAATGTCGTAATTTATACAAGTCTTAATGTGAAGGCCCTATTAGTATGACTTGGGTTATGTCAATGCTATGCAAATCGTTTTAAATCCAACTCGAAGGTCATGCGATAAGTTAAAAGTAATTTTTAAAAAGTTAAGGTATTTTAAACCTAAATTTTAATTAATCTCTATTTTTATTATTTTTTTGTAGAGAATTTATAGTTTTTGGCCTTAGAGAGCCTAGATTATATTTGTAGTGAGCTCAGACAAGCTACAAGAAAAGAAAGAGTAATTGTCAAGCATACTGAATAATGTTAGAAAGAACGTGCTTGTAATAGTGTAGGGTGTTGTCATGGGGGATGAGTAATATGACTCATCTCAGATGGGTTCAGTGGCTAAGAAGCATGACTCGGTCTATGTGAGAGTCGTATACCCGAGTAGAGGTGCCTCACTCACTAGGAGGATTCAAAGGCTATGAAACATGACCTGTGCCTAGTGTCATGATGACAAACCTACGACGCTCCAAAGTGGTGTCGTAGGAAAAGGTGGTAGTGTAATTCTTGTTAGGGAAATTTACAAACCAAGTAGGCTCGATGTGACTCACGTTGGGGAATTCCTTAGGAACAAGTAGGGTAACTCTCGTTTGGGAGAGACATTGGTAGTTCAATCCATATAAGATACTTACATCGAACACTTGATGAGAAGACTATATTGGGGATGTACTGCAAGTAGCACCCCACTTAGGCGCAAATCAACTATACAAGCAGAGTACCATAGTCAATACGTCATGCCTCCCCCAACGAAGTAATAAGTGACATCCTTGGGAAAATCAACAGAGGGCTAGACTATAATGATGGTCTACCCAGGGAAAAAAGTTTAGTTTTTAAGCTTAACAACATTTGTGAAAGGATATGCACCAAATTTATTCACGATGAGCGGTACATGCATGCAGGCCTCGCTCGTATGAAACGACTGGAATGTGCATGTTCATCTAACCCATGAGAAGTGGTTATCTACTTCCGGACCCTGTGGAAAGTAGGTTGTTGGAAGGCATGATAAAAGAAGAGCATGACTCCTCTCATATTGATTATCGGTCACACCAGGTACAGGTTATCCTATGGGACTTCCGCCTTGCCTTGATAATGACCAAAAACTACATTATAAGAAACGTAAAGCATATGTTGCACATATCAACTATAATTGAATATAATTGATTTGACATGCAAAAGACAATCCGGTCTTGAAGTATCCCAATGGAGCATGAATCCGTCTGATCACTGAAATGCCTTGACCGATCGACATGTTGTTTGACACAATAATGAAGAACGTCGTCTAAGTCGATTGGTGTTAAACACTCGAGGTGTTCCAACCATAATGATATCGAGCTTATTCGGCTCATTTACCTATTTCATGAGCTCAAAAACGAGATTAATCAAAAAGCTCATTTATACTTTTATCAAGCCTAGTGTTGCATATATAATAAAATTAAAAAGATTTTAATATATTAATCGATCATTATAGCTATCCCTTTCTTAAACAGTAGCCGCCACTCTTCCACGAATTTGTACGGTTTTTCAATTTGGCCCAAATTTTTAAGTTTTTACATATAGAACACCATACATACCACCCAAATATTTTGCAATTATATATCTAACACCTTTTTTTTTTTAAGATCTATACAAACCAAATCTTTTATAATATCAAAAATTTTTTTTTTTTTAATTTTACATGCTTTTTATTTATTATTTAATTAATTTAAATAAAAATGAACTGAACACAATCAAATAAAAATTTATTTATGTTCTGCTCTTTCATAAATCAACCGTCGAAAGTTGTTTTATTCGGCTCTTTTGTTTAACGAACAAATCAAATATAAGATAACACAAATTGTTGCTGAAGGACGAGAGTTATAAAGCTTATGCAATTCTGTGTAAAGCATACGCAAAACAATGCTGAATAGTGATGCAGCTTCAATCCCGTTCAACATAGATTACACAACATGGAAGCGATTATCAAATTAAGTCTCCGAAAGAAGTAATATGAAGACACAATTGATTTCTAAACTATCGATCAATATTACCAATCCTACATTAAAAAATGAAAAATAAGAAGTGGACGAATGATGTACACCATTAAATATTTGAACACAAATATATATCCAACTAAACGAACGGCTTCAGAGTAGCATCAGGTAGTTTCTGTTGTCCGGTTACTACAAATCTCATATAAACATATATATATATATATATATACATGCGTGAAGATGGTTGTTTGGCGGTGTTATTTACTCGATTTTCAGCTACAAGTTTAAAGGAGGAACGCTCGCAGGCGTCTTCGTACTAGACGACGTTTCACCCGCAGTCCACGACGCTCGCTCGTAGCTCCCCGTCGCGGCTCACGCCGTCTTTGATATCGTTCCACTGCTCGCATCTCCGTCTTCCCTGATATCCCTCCACTGCTCGTGCTCGATATCGCTCCACGCCTCTGTCGCCCTACCAGACAGACACTGGAGTTTGCTCGATTGTTTCCAATGGTTGTCCTAGCTACTCTGAAGGTGGCATCGACCCGTCTCCATGTCACTTGCTGGCAATTTTCCTATTCCCACTGGTGCTCCTCTTTCAGGTTCAGAGTCTGGTTTTCGTATTGACAGGTCTTACAATGTTCCACAATCTTCCACGAGGCTTTCGAAGATGGCGGTGAGCACATTTTCATTAAAAAACTTGGGAAAAAATGGTAAGTATGTTCTTATTCTCGCAGAGGTTGAAACATGTTTTCTCGTGTTTTTTTTTAGTATTGCTCTAGTGGGAAAATATTTTTATGGTCAACCAAAACTTGAGATCATTCGAAAAGATTTTGATGCTATGAAACTGTTGAGCAGTTGGAATGTTGGTTTACTTGACGATCGACATATACTTATTCAGCTATCTCACAATATCGATTACACTCGCATTTTTTTCTCAAAAAGTTATCAAGATTGACAATTGTTTTATGAAAATTCTGAAATGGGCTGTTGATTTTGATCCAAAAGCGGAATCCCCTATCATTCTTGTTTGGATAAAGTTTCCGGGGATAAAATTATATTTGTTCAACTTGGAAATTCTCTACTATTTAGTAACTGCTTACAGTAAGACGCTTAAGGTTGATAGTCATATGTTTGCTGTCACCAGACACTCTGTGGTTTGTGTGTTAGTTGAGAGAAATATCACTCAACTAACTTCGGATGAAGTTAGGATTGTAACTACTCACAACGGGTATTGGCAAAAGGTTGAAACAGAACTTCACCCTTCTTATTGCTCTCATTGTAGTATGTTTGGTCACAACTCTACTATTTGCTATCACTTGCATCATCATCTAACATCAGACATTGTCAAAGATCAGTCACCTACCATCCCTGCTGAGAAGGTACAATTTGATCATCTTTCCAACATTGCAATTCTTAATGAAGAACACCATACTACAGGTATAGATCCTCATGTGCTTATACCACCCACTGTTATTGAAGAAGACTTACATGTCAAGACACACGAGAGTGTTCCTTTGAACCAATAAAAGATCAACTAGTACAATAAGTAGTCACTTCTACTGTTCAACAACATACACATGTCCGACACACTTTAAATCAATCCACTGATCAAGTGAGCAAATTTTCAGATGAGGAATGACAGGTCTATTCTATGAGTAAGAAAAAGAATGGAAGCCGACTTGAGCTCGGGAACTTATTGGATGATACATTGATATTATTGGCAATGACACTTATCTTACCAATTTATTAGCTAACACATTCTCTAGAACTAGAGTTAGAGGCAGAGGCAAGACAAAAATCGAGTCGCTCTTTAGCCATCTGATACTACGTATTTTGGCACTTTTTTGGTTTTTTTCTTTAGGTTTCTCATGTATTTTTCATTTTTTTCTCTTTTTGAAAACATTGGGGTTATCGTGTGGGCAAAATGTGATGTTTGAGCCCTCCCACACAATCAATCTGTATGTTTCTTCCTATTTAATATATTAGCCTTTGGGATTTCTTAATATGTGTGTGTGTGTGTCAGCACGCTCGTGCACAAGCATGTATAATACAATTTCTATTTATTTACATATACAATACCAAAACATTAACTTTTACTACATTACACCTTATAATCTATGTTTGAAAGTAAATTTTTTCACTTTTTAAAAGTTAAAAGGGTGGTATTTTTTATGTGATATAAAGGATTTGGGTGGTATAAATACAAAAAAAAAAAAAAAAAATTAGCTGTGAGATATCTAAAGTCATAAGAAATGAGTGTATGTATGTAAAAGTCCCAATTATTTTTTTCAGGAGCATCATTTTCCTTGAAAAAACAGTCGATAATTAGATAAAATGTACATCACAAAAGGAGCAAATATTGGGTACATAATTTGTAGGTGTGTAATCCAACGTTGAAATGAGGAGGGAAAATTTCGTACCCAATAGTTATTCCACAAAGATGATATTTCGGAGCTTTATGGATTCGAATTGTATATGGTAAATCTTTTACTCTCATATATGAGAAATATTTGCATACTTTCAGATATGCGTACATCACAAGTTATTCAGAGGGTGTTGAGGGATTATAGGTAAGTTACAAATATGTTACAGAAAGCTATATAACACAGATATAACCCTCCAATACTCTTTGAATAACTTCCAATGTACGCAGCTCTACAAACTTCTTACGTACGCAAATTTTTCTCCTCAGATATATCCTGTGTAATTTTCAAACTATTTAAAAATAGAAAATCAGTGATTCTTTATTAAAGTTAAATTCATCATATAACTCATAGAATAGACATTAAAGTCACAACAATAAACACATAAAACCAATAAAATATAGGACGAGATGACACCTTAACTAAACAAACAAGCCTAAAAAAAATTTAATAATAAATAAGGAATTATGAACGGCTCAAAAACAACAGAACGTAGAAACAGTGTTCATCATGCAGTGCTCGGATTACCAAAAGCCAACAACGTTCAAAATTATGTGTTCAAATGTGCAGTATATTATGCAATCTGTACGCATAGATTCAAGAATTCAAAAATAATAAGCAAATGAAACCTGCACTTAAGCACAGCAAAGAATTGAATTATTTAAAGAGAACGATGGCGTCCAATGCTTTATTTCTTAAGAAAAACTGATTCTCAATTAGAATCCAAGAAAATCCATCATATTTTCCTACTAATTACATTCCTAAAAAGAAAGCTAGATCAATCAATGAAAGGAATTCAAACTTAGCCCTAACCTTAAGAGACCAACAAAAAAAAAGAGAGAAGAGGGAAAGAAGAACCGAATCTATGAACTTGTGAATTTGGAAACTGCCTTGGTTCCTTCAGAAACAGCATGCTTAGCAATCTCCCCGGGCAGAACAAGTCGAACAGAGGTCTGGATCTCCCTGGACGTAATGGTCGGCTTCTTGTTATAGCGAGAGAGGCGAGATGCCTCCTGAGCGATCTTCTCAAATACATCATTGACGAATGAATCCATAATGCTCATCGCCTTGGTGGATATGCCAATGTCGGGGTGGACCTGCTTCAAGACCTTGAAGATGTAGGTCTTGTAAGACTCGGTTCCCTTCTTGGCCTTCTTCTTCTTCTTCGTTCCGCTGGAAGACGCTCCTTCTTTTGATACTGGAAGCCGTTTCTCCGCCGGCAGTTTCTTGCCGGCGGGAGCTCGCTCCGCCGCTTCAGCCTTCTCGGTTTCTTCCGTTGGCTTCTCTGCGGCTGGTTTCTTCTCAGCGGCTGCCTTCTTCTCAGGGGCTGCCTTCTTCTCCGCGGCCGGCTTCTTCGCTGTTGCAACCTTCTTCTCGGCCTTCGGTGCCATTGAATCTAGTCGAACGATCACAGCACAGAGACGACGGAATGGATTTGTTTGGTGGAGTGGATTTTGAAGGAAAAATACTTATATAGGAAGGCGGGGGGAATTATCATTGGATGGCGCGATTTGATCCGGATATGTACGCTGGCACTTTTTAGACCGTTGATTTTATCTTGTGAACAGTCGTGATGGAACCTGTATGATTCGGTCCATGGAACTTATCGCCGAAGCCTCTTTTTAGCCGTCAGTTTCTTGGAATAGTCGGAAAACTTAAGGTTTGTCAAACAGAAATAATATTTTTGCAAATATACATATTTTTATGCGTAGATAAAAATATCATAAATATGAAAACATAAGATTTAGATATTAGTTATATAAATATATATGCATTTAAATAGAACGGCAATAACAAATTTGTTATTTTCAATGCGTGAAATACAATGTAAAACAATAAATTGTTGTAAATATAAATTTGTAATTATAAAGTTGTTATGAAAGAAATGCATTCATGTTTTATAAGCTTATCGTGGGAAAAAATTTGCGTACATAAGGCATACGCAGAGTTACGTGCGTCTATAACCTGCAAATAGGTTACATGGAGAATTTTAGGAGGTTATAAACGTGTTATATCCCCTGTAACATCTTTGTACCTTCTAATAAGTTATGCGCCTCTCTTTTAATATACAGGTAGGTTACAGGGAGGTTACAGGGATATAACGTTGTTATAACCTTCTAAAATCCCCCATATAACCTATTTGCAGGTTACATACGTACACAGATCTGTGTACGTCTTATGTACGCAATTTTTTTCCCTCATCGTGAGGTTAAGCTCTTAACAATTCCTATAATATAAATAGCGGGAGGAATAATTGCTATCAATCTTTGTTGGGATACAACTACTCCTAAGACGGTGTTTAGCTGTGACATGAATTTATGTTAAATAAAATTTATCAAATTTAATAAATTCGATAGATGAATCTCGTCAGCGACTACAGAATAAATCATGATCCGCCTCTTAATCAAATTTATTGAATCAAGATTTACATCGCAGAAGAGGCTGAACGTGCGATTTAGACGAAAAAAGTTTCATTTAACGGAGCATTAGTTTTACTTTGTTTTTTTTTTTTTTATGTTTGAATGTATTAAATTTGGGTTAAATTCATGACTAAATTCTATTAAAAGTATGCTAGCAAAGACCCCCTAAGAGAGAGAAGTGGGATCACTACAAGGAAAAATTATGTAAAACTTAAGGAGCTTTTACATACATAATAAATACCACCCAATTCTTATATATTTACATATCAACAATTTTTTTCTTTTACATTTATACCACAAAAATTTTTCATATCACATCAAAAATTTTACTTTTTTTTTTTACTTGTAAAAAGTGATCCCTTTTTTCATGTATTGATAAGGTGGTAGTATAAATATAAAAATTTAAGTTTAGATCTTAGATATATAAATACACAAAAATTAAATAGTAAGTATGTAAATCTTTCAAAACTTACTGCCTTTAGAAGGGTTTCACCTACGCGCTAAGTGATTGAAGTCTCGCTTGGCCCTGGATGACGCTCTCCTCATCGTAAAATAGATGATGAAATCGCACACTCCACGCTCCTTCTCCAATGTAGGGAAGAAGCTCTGCTGGCGGAGAGGATGATGAGGTCGTAGGAGTTTGGCCTTCCCCAAGGCAGGAAGAAGCTCTCCTTCCGCAAGGAGAGAATGTCTCACCTTCAAGCAGCTTCTCCTCCAAGGAATCCCCTTGCTTACAGTCTCTTTCCATTAGATGTTAACTTAGTCAAGTATCTCCAGCTATACAGCCTAGGACATGTCTTATATCTTCCATGGATTACCACTGACTTTTTTCACTACCATTGAGCAGGCAACTATGCAACTTAAAAAAAGTCAAATATTCTTAACAACAATCCAACTTAAAAAAAGTCAAATATTCTTAGCAACAATTCAAAAGTTAGACAACTACATCTGAGAAGAAAATACAAAAGCAATCTCAGAAGCAATATTAAAATTTGTAATGTATCAAGCAAGAGAAAGATATACAGTTAAGTACATCATCCTCGTGTACAAATGTAACATAATTAGATTGAAATACCACAAAACTAACACACACCAGTACAAAGGCTACAACAAGTCGACTCATCTTCAAACTGTGACGGCATCGTCTCCTCAAAATTCTGGTAGTTTTGTTGATCTTCAATGGGACGAGATTCTCCAGATATCACCACTACAAGCACAAGAGAATGTCCCCCAGAAATTGAGACATCGATACGAAAATCTCCCCTAAAATGTTTGACAGTCGTACGGGGGTCCCTTTCAAAATACAAAGTGCGTGGTGGTAAACTAAAGTAAGTGTCTTTCAGAATGTTGGGAGGATTTCCTAAGATATTAACATCACACCAAAACAGGAATCTCCTCCGGAATGTAGGGCGAACTTCGCCAAATCAGCATCACAACAACACGAGAATCTCCTCTGGAATGTGTGACGGGAAAGCATTAGCTTTTCACCGTCTCCTCCAGAGTGCAGAGCAAGGTTCCCTGCATGTCAACATCTTAGCAGTTTGAAAGAAGACTACGAAAGAATATCCCAGAGATCCTACTGAGCAGGGTCGGGGATAACCTTTAGGACGACTTTCTGTTGCTTCTTTGCGAAAGTAGGTTGAAAAAAAGATATCATAGATCATCTGCTAGGCAGGGATGACAACAACTTTTTTATAACTAGTCATTTTTCTCATGAGAAATCCCAAATCACCTGTTAAGCAGAGACGAGGACTTCACCTCCTTCCTCTTCTCCTTGGCTTATTTATTGACAGGAGAAATAATGAATTTATTTTGTGGAAATCTAAATTCTATATATATATCTACAAGCATTTCTTCAAGAACATAAATTCTATTTACAAGCAAATACATGAGGCCGTCCAAGGATTCCATCAAAACCCCCCCTCTCATGAGCGGCTAACATTTTATGCAATTTAGAACATCTTTAAAGAAAGATCTCATGTGACCCCGATGTGGGTCCACAAATCAAGAGAAATCTCAACATTTCCCAAAATAAATTCAGCAAAATTTTCAAATTTCTTAAACAAAAGCCACGCTAACTTTATATTTCCTCAAAATGAAGTTTACAAGTAAATTTTCAAACTCCCCATCAAGTCAGAGCTATGAAAACTTCACACTTCCTAAAAGGTGAAACACATGAATTTCAAATTTTCATAAACAGATATATTCTTGAGATTTCGAACCTAAAACCTTTCATGTGAATAAAAGCAAATTCATAAAGAAAGAAATTTTTACGTAGCAAGAACCCCCATATATTCCATCAAGCTTTCACACGAATGTAAGTGGTAAATACCTGCTTTGGGAAAAAAACATTCATCCAAAATCAAAAATTGCATCCAAACAAGCACTTAATCAAGCCTAAAACAATGTTTTTCATATCAATTAAAAACATTTTTTTAAAAAAGGCAAAACAACATTTCAAAACTTCTAGTTCGGCATTTTAAAGCTCAAAGACAACGTTTAATCAGCCTAATATGAGAAATCATTGTTTAAATCCCTTTCAAAACATCTCAATACATCCATCAATTACTCGTTGAAAGGCTTCATTTTGTAAAGAGAAAAGAAACGAAATAGCCCAAAAATGGTCGAATAGGTATGAAGTTCTTTGCAAGCTAGGCTAACCGAATGAAAAGGAGGAAGGGAGGATTCTTACCTTATGATGAGAAAAAGGATTAAACACAAGGATCCCCAAACCAGAGAGAAAGCTCCAAGAACGCCACAACAAATGCACGCAACCAGTGAATTTTCAACAACAGGCCCAAAGTTTCAACAGCCTCATACCCTCCCCTTTAGAGGGGTTTTTATAGCCAAGGGAGGGGAAGAGATTACCTTCGACTAACCTGGGGGCTGAGCCGAAGCCGAGGGGGACGGGCAAGTGGCGGCAAAAGCTGCAGAGAGAAGTGGCGAGCAGAAGGCAGAAGGAGTGGCAGCAGAGAGGAAGCTTTAGCCAGGGGAAGTGGGGGTTCGACCAGGGCCATAGTGGGGGACCTCGGGGAGAATCTTCGCGAAGAAGATGAGGAGCGGCCGAAGGAAGGGAGCTCGGCTGGGTTCGCGAACGGGGGGTTGCGTGAGTTTCGGGACATAGGGATTTAGAAATTTTTCTCTTATTCTTTTAAATGTTTAATATTTAAAATTTCACAATTCGTGCATTATTCATTTGTGCATGGAAATATTTTAAAATGAGTATTTTTCCTAGCTAAAATCGACATTTCAGAGGAGCTCATGAGTTCTATTTCGTTATATGGGGTCGTTCGGTCAACTTCATCGATTATCGTGTCAAAAATGTGTCAAATTTGTTTTTCTTCAAAATTTAAGTTTGTGATCGATCATTTCGAAAATTGGTTTAATCTTGACTAATCATGGAGCTTTTATAGGTGTAGGTGATGTGAATTGTGATATTTTTTTGTATTGATTGTCTGAATTGTGATATTTATGTGCGTGAATGTACGAAAGTTATAATGTGTTTTCTCATACTTTTAAAACCTATGGAAACTCTCTTTGAGCCTCCACATGCTGGTTTTAGTCATTGCAACTAAGGGTTGAGTGAATGAGACCACTTATATGAGGCATCATAAAAGAGCTAAGAGATGGTTTGAGCTTCTAAAAGAGTGGACCCCATAACTAGTCCTCTAGGATAGTCAATAAGAAAGTCCTAGGGCTAGATCATAGGTTCTAGGATAAAGAATTAAACCTCATCGAAAATAAGGTCAACAAGACTTATGACATGTTTTGTATAGGATAGTCAATAAGAAAATCCTAAGACTAGATCACAGGTTATAGAATAAACAATTAAATCTCATCGAAAATAAGGTCAACAAGACTTATGACCTGCCTTGTAGTCTAACTCTCAATCATGATCATCCATTCATTAAATTGGTAAAATATTATACTTCTGGTTTAAGAAAAACACCCAAACTTTTCTTAAGAAATCATTAATGAACATCAACATATATCTGGTGCCTCTTTTAAATGGTATTATAGATAGTCCCAAAAGGTCAAAGTGTGCATAGTCTAATATTCCATTAGTATTGTGAATATTAATTTTGAGCTTAACTATTTTCTATTTTTTAAATGCATAGTGCTCACAAAACTTCAATTTAATAATGCTTTGACCATTTATAAGTCCCCCTTCTACTTATTTCATCAATCTTATTCTCACTCATATGCCTAAAGCGCATATGCCAAAATCTAGTTGCTTCATCTTCTAACATGGATGAGGTAGTAACGGTTATATTATCTCTCAAAACAAAACCTTGTAAGATATGTAGTTTGAGATCCTTCTTTTGTCCCTTCATCCCAATAAGTGATCCTCTGTCGACCTTCAAAACTTTACCTTTACCAAAATACTTCCCTTCAATACCAAGTGTAATTAAAGTGATTATATATTTTTTATCCATATTTTACATCTCCAAGTGTTAATGTCACCAACAAACATCTTGATTCTAACAGTCAATACACTTATTGTATTTTAAGGAGCATTATTACTCGTTAATATATTACTTTCTTACATTGTTTCATATATTGAAAACTAATCCCTATTGGGACACATTTGAACCATATAAGTTGAATTGAAAACAAAAGCATGACAAGGTTCTCCATCGGAGACAACTAGGAGTTCACAATTATTAATAGCTTCTTCAAAAATAAGTGTTTGTCGTTCTGATTTGAAGTTATTTTTTTTTATTTTTATTCTACAATTCGTAACATTCAAATTAGATGTGCCCCTTTTTCTTACAGTAATTGCATATATTATTCGAATTTTTGGATTTAATCTACTTTTTTTTTCAACACTAGAACTACTCTCTTTAGTTCCACTTTGAATGACAAGGCTTTCTCCTTGAACAACAGGTCCATCCACAAGTTGCTTCATCTTCTCCTTAGAAAATAGAGCAAAATATACTTCATTTAAAGTAAGTGTCTCGCCCATATAAGATGATATCTATGAACGGTGTACACAAGAAGTTGGTGTGCACAATAAAATTATTGTCAAATTTTATTCGTCATACTTAACTTCCATGGCTTCCAAATCATATATGATTTCCTTAAAGACAGTTAACTGATCTATAACATATGCGCTTTCTGTCGTTCAATGAGACTGCAAATGCTGCTTCTAGTGCAACTTTTTGGCCAGTTTTTACATTGTGAACAATTGCTCTAATTTGAGCAACAATACACTTCTTCAAAACGTAATATAGAATACGATTTGATAGATGAAGATAAATTTGAGAAAGAGTCTTTTGATTTTTACGTTGCTTCTCCTCTAGCATCTATGATTATGACATCTTTTTGAACTCAAGTAGCACATTGTCTAGATCCATCTATGCTAAGATTGCTAGCATCTTAACTTGCCTACTAGAAAATCTAGTATTGCAATCTAAAAGAGGGATGTCGCACTTTATTGTTGCCATCATCGAAATCAAAACTAGCTCGGATATCACCTGTTATAATTTTATATTTAATCTATGTAATAAATAATAAAATAAACCAAAGAAAGAATACAAAAATTTTACATGGAACATCCGAGATGGAAAAAAATAACAGAGAGGGGAAGAGAATTCACCATAACAAATAAGAGATTACAAGTGGAGGGTATTTTGCACAAAATAAAAGAAGGATATTTATAAATTCAACAATTCCCTTTTAAAAATAAATTAAAAAGAGCCAATAAAACAATAATACACTGATTGCAATCTAAATATTAGTATAAGTTTGATATAATGATCGAAACTTTGAATCTGTGCGCTCACTGTTTCCTTCTAGAACCTCAATCCACTTGATCATAATTTTCTTATGAGACGATAAATGAGACCCGCAAAATTCAAGTCACAAATTTAGCTCATTCCAAAATTTGATATATAATTAACGTTGAATATAATAATATTTAGTCCTATCTTTATTTAAATTGGAATTGAATTTGCTAAACAAGCAGAACTAACACTAATATATATTTGGTGACAGATTTATCATAAAAATTTAAATATGTAATTAAATCATTGCAGAATTAGTCAATAATAGTGTAATCCATTCAATATTCTAACTTATGTTTTTTTTTTCTCTGGAAGAAATTTAATTGAAAAATTCACATACACAACACTCAAATCTTATGTAGTTACAAATCTGGCACGTAAATTTCAATTTTTACATGCAAACCTCTCTGCTTATGCATGGACTGGTGTATGTTGAATTTTAAAAATTAAGATGGTAGTATGTTTGAAGTGATAGGTGAGATTTGATCGGTATGAGTGTAAAATATAAAGTTTAGGTATTAGATATGTATTTTATAATGATTTGTCCTTGAATCACACCAAATAGGAAATAAGTTCGGAAGGGAGAGAACAAAGTGCGTCTGAGAGAGAGAGAGTGTGTGTGTGTGTGTGTTTCTTGCTCCCGACAAACGAAAAATTGAGGGGTCCTAGTTTACATTCAAAACTTTCTATTAATTGGGAATATTCTTCATAAAATGATATACTTAGGCATATATCATTCCTAAACCTCTTAAAATACATGGCTTGTCTTGTTGGTCATTTCCCCATAAAATTGGGGCCTTTGATTGATCTTCCAACTTACTAGTTTTAGGAATGGGGGATGCCTTCAATAATTCCAGTACTCGGCTCTCCGTCTTTGGCCTTCAGTACTCGGCTCATGGGTGTTCGATCGATGAATAGTTTGCTAACTTTTGTCCAATCTTCTAATGTTCTGAGTTAACCTTTCTGTCGTCTGCCTTTGGAGTCGCCTATCCGACTAGTTTGCATTGGAGGATGGGGAGAGAGCTATTCGGTCCTCACTGATATATATATATATTAAAAGAAACTAGTCAAAGAGGGATTTGAACTCGTGACCTGAGGGGACTTACGCCCTTCAAAAAGGCTGCTCTACCAACAGTCCATGGCTGCCGGCACAACCACTTGTACACTATATAAATACATAGAAATTAGGTGGTATACATATAAATGCCCTCAATTTAATATCTAACCATCTTTAGAAGAATGTAAATAACATTAGTAAGATAAATACATGCAACAAAAAAGAGCTTATATAAGGCAATTAATAATGCAAGAACAATATCATACTTAATTCAAGTCAAACTCAAAGAATACATGAAGAAAAATGAAGAACAGCAATCAAATTCATCATAGTTTATAACAGAGCAACAAAAAAAAATAGAAAAGTTTTACATTTGGTCACAACTTTGTTCCAATGAAAACATTTCATTAGAATTAAATAAATAAAAAATTATCACAAAACTTATTGATTAGCTTCAATTCTTTTCCCTCTCAAATCTCCCCTCTCCTCCTCCATCCTTCGCGAATCATAAGTCCTTCATCCAAAAAATAAATGTAAAAAAAAATATATCTTTTAAAAAATAAATACAAATTACAGAAATATCATATTTAATGACTATTAATTAGCAAAATAAGCACTCACCATAAACGAGATTAAGAGGACAGAAGGTGTTTAATCCTAACCAAAACACTTGAAAGAACAGAAAACCTTTCTGATTCCAGAGAAATGAGAACATTTCCTGGCCATGCATTCATATTGGGCCCGCTCATCAGCAGCGAAATCCTCATCAGTGACCGCCGTTACTGCAATTACGGTCATGATAAGCGCGCAGAGGATGATTGATTTGAAGTACTTGGCCGCCTCCATTTTTCTTCTTCCTTTTAACCGACTCTTTTCTTTCGCTTATGCGAATGAAGGGAGGAATTTATAGTGATGGGTTGTTGTTATTTTTAGGGTTTTGGATGAGCGGCGCAAGTTTTGTTTTTTTGTTTTTTTTTTTAGGTCATATTTTGTTTTTCTTAAAATGGGAGGTTGTAGGGTTTGTATTGTTGGTTGACTACTCTTCAAATTTAGTAATTTGTTTTGAAAATCTTGGTACCATGAATAAAAAAAAAAGTGTTGTTTTATTTAGATTTTGAGAATTTTAAGGCATTTGGTTGTTGGTTTCGTATGGTGTGGCGGTTAATTTTTATCGGTTAATGATGCTGAGATCATTGAAAGTCTTTGTATAATTAGTCGTATGTCTCGAACTAAACTAACTTCTTTATTAGCTTAGCTTGGTTATATCAAATACTTAAAAAGCTCGAATTAATGTGTTTGGTCTATACCTAAGATTTAAATCATTGAATCGAGTTCATTGATGGCATGCCGATCAAATTGACACCCAAATAACCCCATGTAGTGAAACCAATACTTATTAATGTAGTCCGATCATATTTGATAATTGACTATGTAATAAACGTGGGTGATGAATATCACAAGTTTCAATATAAGTGCAGAGGATCGAGAGACATCGTAAACAATATTCCTAATTAAGAAAAATACATCAATAGTGTTTAAGGTAATGAGACAAACCTTTTAGGGGAGGTTAAAATTGAAATCCTCTGAGAGAAATTGTGGCAGTATTTCTTGAATGAATTATACAATAATTAATGAGATAACAAATACAATATTCTTTCATAAATAAATTATAGGGTGGAATTGTTATTTTCATTAGAGGTTATGTTCATACCTTTGTAAAGCCATGTCCTAAGTCTAATCATGATCCACTATGATAATGAAGATCTGTAGGTTTGGCCTATTGCATGATCCAATATAATTTAGCCTTTCATTTTTCTCTCGCACCTCCTGAGCCCATAAGTAACTTTAGTTGCTCTGAGCTAGTCTATATAAGTGAAGATAACAAGCTTGATTTGTGTTTTAATAGAATTTGACCACAAGAAGTTGTTGCAAGTTGCTCGAAGGTATACTAAGAGGGGTTCATGTAGTTAGTTACAAATATTTTTCTTCATTTAAGAGTCAATTGTTAGCTATATTAATACTTATTATGAGATCTAACATAATATTTGGCTCTTAAGAGTTATTTCATCTCAATCTAAGTTTATCATATTCTTAAACTCTTTGTAAAATATATTGGTTTTGTTGATTTTAGCATTTTTTGTCATAATTTAGATTAAATCAGGAACCTATGATTATTCAAATGTTAGCTTAGTTTGGAGACTTTGTTTGAATTTTGGCCTAAGCCAACAAAGTTCAACTTGCAGATGATCAAATACTACCATTGTATATATTGAATTGTTTGGAATATGTCAAAGCTAATACATTGTTGACCTTAACTTGATAAATCATACATATTATTAAGGTTGGTTTATTTGTCATTTTTAGCTAGATAAGGGCCCTAAAATTATGCAAGTGTTGCTTATATCAAAACACGAATACTAATGAATGGTGAATGCGAATAATCAATGAACAACTTGTCTGTTATTATCGTTGCGCATCTTTTTCGGTAAAAGTATGAAGAGGTCATGATTTTCTCGTATCAAACAATAATGAAAATATTTTATGGCTTATTTTTCATTAGCACAACTATATGTAAAGAGGGAGTAAGGCTACATGGGTTTCCTAAAATTTATTGTTTCGGGTCGCAAAATCTTGCTTATTGCAGTTTATGAGGGGCTATAGAAGCAGGATTGAGTATTACATTGAATTTCAATCTAACAGTTTACATATATGTTCCATGCATTGTCGTTATATCATTTGAGATCATTGATAAAGCTAAAATGTCTGCTTTTAGGTTGAGACTTCTGCAAAATCTAAGGGTATTCATAATATGTTCCATGCATCGTCATTAATGTATTGAATTATAAATATAATAAAAGTAATAACAATAGTAAATACTAAGGTGAAAACTAATCTTATATAAATAGATGAATTTATACATATGATTGCTTCTTGGGCGAGCATATTAGAGAGAAAAACAAAGTCCAATGTTGGAAGTCTTATGAAGGCACAAAACTAACAAATAATCTCCATGATAAAAAGAGTTCGAGATAAAGTAGCTTTACAAAGAACTATTTTTTACATTTGTTGACTTCAATACAAATGGATTGAAAAGTAATGGATGATCTATTTCAATGATGGGGAGATTATAATTCCAATAAGTGCAATAACCTGATCGATACATTAATTGATATGTGTCTTTTTAATACAATGAGTGTTATTATAACGTGTATTTATATATCTACTTGTTTATTCATGTTATGCCTTTGTTTAGTACTATAATATTTTTCAAATAACATTGCTCAGTGCATTATTGCACATTTGAACATGGATTAGAGAAATGATAATATTTGTTAAAATTTTAAGATCCAATGAAAGGTGAATAATGCAATTGATATTAACCTTTACTATCAAGCTTTTAAAGTCATTTAAATTTTTCTTTATGAAAAACATTTTGCAATTTGTTATGCATCAAGTAAAACCTTTATGCTTTTTTATAAACTTTTTTTGACACCCTTTATTAGGACAAGCATTTTTTGCTCACTAGACTTATGTTTTTCATATACTTTTTTTTTTCTTTTTTTTTCTTTTTTTTTTCTAGAATTCCTTCTTATATGGAGCTTATATTGTTTAAAAAGAGAAATCAAAATTGGATTGAGAACTAAAGAGGCAACAAATGAGAACATATGTCATAACAATTGATTTAAGAGCGTGTGTAATTATGAAATTCCTTCACTATGTAAGATAGGTTATCAACCCCTTATCTAATAATCTATTGATTTTATTTCATATACGTTTTGTATTTTTTTTCGTATGGGTTTCAATGATAAATTTATAATTTATTGGCATTTAATAATGTAAGTTTTGGTACATTTTAGCTTTTGCATTCTTGCTTATTTTTATGTCATTTTGAATGACAACCATGCTAAACCCTGAACCAGATGACAAGAAAATGATGCAGCGAAGTCGCTAGAGGCTTCACTCTACCAAGAGCACAGCGCGACACACACAAAGACAAGGCTGGCTCGACAGAAATGAGATCCCAACGAACTTTGTTCAGTCTTTGGCTTAGTCCTTCTATTTGGAAAGAAACAATAACAAAGTTCAACGCTCTTTGGTTGTGCCTTTCTTTTTTCCAATCCGGTCAAAATTATAAATCAGTGAATGCGGAAGTTCCGTCGCTACTTTCTACGCAACCTTGTCCTCGAGTTTCCATTAGGATCACTTTCATCCGACTTGATTTCGCCCTTTGTGGTTGCTAGTGAAGTGGCAACTAGATTGCCTAGTGAAATGCTAGATCGATTTCGGCTAGATAGATCAAGCTTCAAACTAGGAGTTCCCATTGGAGTTGGAGGTGTGGGATAGATCTCAAAAGTTTTCTCAAACTCAAACAATAAGAAGAAAAGAGATCCTATATGAAATGATAGTTGTATAGCGCAGGGGCGATGAAAAGAAAAGGCGAGAGTTTGATCTTTCAAAAGAAAAGGAATTGGTTAGGGTTAGACTTTGTTTGGAAGTAATACCTGTTGAGTAAAATACATAATACATGTTTCCTTACAATTTTATATTTTTGTGGATGCTATTCTACTTATCTTTGATGTTGCATCATATGATATATATGTTTTCATGTTATTTATACAAACATTATACATCCATAATAATGAGTTGGTTATTAATTCATGTTGTTCATCTGATTGTAGGATATATATTCTACATGATATAAATGATGCTTGACGCATATATGTAATCAAGGGCTAACTTAAAATGTAATGGAATTTTGATTATAGCTCTACATAGGTGTGGCCTTGCCACATAAATGATAGCATAATGATGGAAGCAAGTAAAGAATGTGGTTTGAGTAAGCATATACTTATGTTCGATGTAAGATGTGATGGCCTTATTATGAGTGGGGAAGCATCTTGGGTGAATTAGATGTAAGAATTTGAAATTAATAAATGATTAATGAACAAAAAATATGACCAATTTTTATTTTCATATTATAACAGAAATGCTTAATATGATTTTGAGGTATTGATTCAAATTAAATCATCTCTTTACATGATCTAAGTGATAGACATGTTTCATCTGTGTTACTAATATGCAGAGCCAAAAATGAAATTCCATATAGCATTGATCTGTCATGATTTATACACTGAAAATATACACTGACATGAACTATTATTTATGATTGATATATATTCAAACATGCATTGACTTTGATGGATTATTATCCATAATTCATGCATGTACATTGCATTATGTAGTTTATTTACTTCATTAATTATTATGTCAAGCCTAATTATTTACAAACATGAATACTTATTCCCTTTATATGAAATATAATACATCACATGTAATTACTTTATCTTCACTCTATTGTGAAAATTGTGGTATTAGTTTTTAGGAAAGTTAAGGAGGCTAAAGCATAGAGAATGATTTGGTAAAATATACTACCTTGATCGTACATATTTCTCATTTATAATCATGCACCTCCACTTTTTGATGTTGCACATGATCAAATGATCATGACTATTGCATGTGATTCCTTTCAATGTAAATAATATATTCACACAATGCAACTTTAAGTTTATTTTACTCAATAAGTATTGTTATATGACAGATCAGTGGCTTTATGTTTGTGTACAAAAGCAATTGAAATTACATCAAATATAAATTGGATGTTTGAGGTGTGCTTTTTATGAATGACATGAGCTTATTAATATCAAAATATTAAATTGTAGAACTTTTTTTCCCTACCTCCAATTCATTGAGGTTTTGTGCATTGTAGGATTTGCTTTGAGCTGGGCATTTTAATCTATGTCATAACTGCTGATTATAATGATTCCATTATCAACCACATAACCTTAGTTATAATCATACCCATAGAAATTGCAGTGTGACCATCATTCACAAAGCTTACCACAATTGCCACATGTAAGATATGAGATTATTAAGATTTCTAATTTTATAGAATAATTTTTTGTCATGTAATTATGTTAACAATCTTATAAGCTATTAAACCCTATAATGTTCACCAAAATTAGATTTTTCAAGTTTCTTGAATTCATCAAATTATTAAGCCCTCTTTTCAGCCTTCTCTTTATGTTAAAATACTAGCAAATGTATACTTTAAATGAATTATATACTTTAAATGAATTAGTTTTTTTTAAATGAATTATAGAAGGTTGAAACGATTATAACTACCTGGAGTAAAACAATTTGATGCTAATATTTAAAATTGAGATGTTGAAAAGTGTCTTAACAATATAGCAGTCAACATATGGCCTATCAGTGAAGCTAAAAGAGAGACTATTGGAACATTAAAAAAAAAATCACCTATTCTAAAGAATTAAATTAATTTTATGTCAAATAAATATATTATAAAAATAATTTATTTAAAATAATTAATTTAAAAAAAAATCTTAGAGAATAGAGAAACATCATAATTACTTCTCATTGCTCTTGAAAGAAAAAAAGAGAAAAAACATGCTTACATTTCAAGAGACTTGATTTGATGAGCATTAAGCAAATTACAAGTGTAAAGGCATGTTAAATTTTTAAAGCTATGCATAATACACAACAACTTAGTATTAGAAGTAGATGTAGAGTAATAAAAAGATTTAATTGCATTACAATTATTATCTAATATCATTAAGCTCATAGTTCTTACATTGGTTAAACAAAGATGCTGATGAATGACCTGCAAAGTGAGGCATCTTAATCAATGTTATACATATGTTTATAATAATAAAGAAATTGGAGGATGTAGGTTATACAATTAGTGCAATACAAATAGAGCATATGAAATTATAATTAATGTGATAATAATAAAAATATTAATTAATTAATATTATTAGAATAAAATAATGATACTTAAGTATGGTATCTTTGAATCGATTACATTAATAACGAAAATCTTGAGTACGATTCACAAGCATTAGAATTAAGTGAATGAATATAGATGTACGTTGTGCGCAATTTGTACGCTGTGCGCAATTGGTAAGCTGTTGGTTGGCAGTTTCGGCGTAAGTACCCTAGGTCCAGGGTTCGATTCCACCAGGCTCAAATTAGCACATATGGGGTGGACAGACACATGTTGTCGTCCATCTTTTAAAAAAAAATGGACGTCGAAAATATTATGCGGAAAAAAAATAATACCATGATAAATTAGATATAAAATTTAAAATTATGAATAATCTAATTATATTATATAATTTTAAGCATTAGATAGCAAAAGTCACATCAGCATGGTTTAACACCATATGAATAAGGATGTTAAAACCGATCGGTGTTAAAATTATGAAAAATACATTAATCAAAGATTATATTAGAGGAATGAGAGACCCTAGAAAAAGAAGTTTAAAATTAACAGTTTATGGAATATAAGATTAAAATCTCATTATTTTCTTGTTAAAAAAATTGATGCTACACAAATATGATACAAAAAAGTGGTAATTGTCGCGTGTCTGAGAATTTACGAAAGAAAAAAAAAGTAATGGGGTCTAACCCAACTGAAATGATTCAACTATTCAAATGTACTTTACAAGAATTTGTCTGTCCTTAAACAACATAAAATAATATTATAAGAATATGAGAAATTATTGGAGAAGTGATGACGACATGATTGTGATGATGGAAGATCGACGCCATGAGTTGTGTGATGGCGATGTGGATTTATTGGCACCGATGATGATGGTTGCTAGACAACAGTGATCTAACAAAGTAGAGATGGTGAGGTGACGGTGACATGACAATAGTGATTTGACAATGGAGACCTAATCGTGGCAATATCATCACTCGGACACCCGTGGTATCACAACAACTACCATAACAACTAAGCATTGGTGATGGCAACAACATTGTTAGTCATATAACCATGTTCTAGTGGTTGGTAGGTGAATGTGGCATGAGGATAGTGGGAGCCGATATATAGTTTCCCGAAGAAGACAGTAGTGGCTTGATAATGGTAGTGACAACTGCAACGTTGATGGCGTGATAGTGCTGCAACAACGAAGAATGTGGTCTTGCATTGGTGTCAGCCATGTGGCAGTGGTTCTATTGCTTGCTTACCTGAAAAGGGAGATCTTGCACAGTGACAACGATGACCGACAGATAATGATTTGGTGACATCGATAATGGACTACAATAACAAAGTTGATCGTGCGCTTGTGATTTGGAATATCGTTAACTTGGAGATGAAGATCTTATAATGATGGTAGTATTTCAGTAATGGCGGTTTGAAGATAGCATTCAGATGGTGGCTTAACATCAATTGGTTGATGGTGGACTTATAGCGACGATAGCTCGATGATGGTGGTCTGGTGATGGTAGTGGCTCAATGGCTGTCAAGAGTCAGTGGCTCAGTGGCAAGAATAGTCTGACAAAGTTGCTTTAGTACATAGAGGATGATCCAATGATGGTGGATCAACAAAGGTGGCAATGGATTGGTGTTGTTAGGTATTTGAGGTTTGGTGGTAATGACAACCCAATGATAAAGGTCCAACATGACGATGATGACCCATTGTTGGTGGTTAAGTGATGACGGCCTAACTGTGGCAAAAGTAGTTTGATGGTGATGAAAGTGGCGGGTCGACATCAATTGGGTGTTGGTGGTCCAAGATGACGGAGTTGGCTCAACGTCAATGGTTTAGAAATATGGTGGTGCTCCAACGATAATGGCCTAATGTCCGTGAAAATGGCTCGAAGATAATTGACTATGACTATGGTAGGTTAGTAATGGTGATCGACATGATGGTCGTGGTCTGGCGTAAGTGGCCAGACACGATGATAACAGTTCGACGACGATGGTGATCGGGCAACAGTAGTCCAGCAATGTCTACAACTGTAATGACAGAGGAGACCAAGTTATTGTAGTCCGATAGTGGTTAAGCAGGTCTAGCGATGTTTGGTGGCTTGATGATGATGGTTTGATGGTGACGACGTCAATGGTCCAGTGATGACAACGTGATGTTAGTGGCGGCAGTCCGATGACAGTCAGCCGACATGGTGACTGTGGCTCAATGTTGGTAGGGTTACAGTGGTCCAATGGTGGCCACTTGGTGATGAAGGTGGTTTGGAAATAGTGGTGGCTAGGTGAAGTTGGTGTAGTGAAGTTGGCACCGATGATGACGGAGTGGACCGAGCTACGGTAGTCTGACATGTGTGGTAGCCGAGCTATGGCGGTGGCTAGGCATGAATTGGCTGGTGGCAGCAATTGTAAGTTGATAGTGGCCTGAAATTGGCAATGCATTGGTGTTCCTATGGTGAAGGTGGTTTGACGACAATGTTAGCTCGACTACGGTGGCCCAACGGTGGTGGAGCTTAGAAGACCTCAAAAGTTTGGAGCTCCGTTCAATCATCTCATCTAGGCCCAAGTTATTCCCTCCATAAAAAGAGTGTGAGTTCATTTATAGATTTTGGGAGTGTCATTCTCCGTATATATTAAATGAATCAGACCACCTAGAGTAATTCTCTTGATTTGATGTAATTTTATGAGTATTTGAATGTCTTAATAAAGTCAAAATTAAACAATTTTTTATGCTCGTTGGGTGCATCTCTTCAAGACCAAGATTTGACAATTAGTTTGTCTGATTTAAAAATCATTTTGTTTCGAAAAATATATTCCAAAACTTCTCTTTATAGTTTAAGTGCATGCTTTGGGCTCTCGTGAGCTCAAATCAAATCATCTGATTTGTCATTAGGTTTGTCTTGCCAATACACATCATTTGATAATAAATTGAAGTGTAGAAATTTCAAATTTTGATTTTTAAGACTTTATGTCCAAATATATATCGAGATTTAGATTAATTTTATAATTTAGATTTATAAATACTAATGATTATATTGATGGTGATTGAAAAATAAAGATATAGTTACTTTCAAAAATTTAATCAAGAATAAATATCATGTAACTTTATATTTTATACAAATAAGTGATGAAATATACTTGACTCTATATTATTTTTAAGAAAACATTTTAAAAAAAAGTTAACCACAATTTCCTTATAAATAAAACTTAAAAGAGAGAATACGATAGATCTATATTTTATCTCTTCATCTTTCTCTACTTCCAAACTAGATGATATTTACATAAATATCTTAATACAAATATATTAAAACATGTATTCTTTATATTCAAATAACAACAAATGCAACCCATTTAGGGTCTGTTTAGATAATCCGCTGATCAGCCGCTGATCCAAATAAGCTACTGATCAACAGCTGATCGGGATGAACTGTTGGCTATTTGGTTTGTGCGTTTGTAAAACAAACAGTTTGCAGCTGTTTCTGGATAAACAATCATTCTGACTTTATATTATTAAGAAAGTATAGTAATTCCTCATTTTATTTTTTTTTCAAGTTGGTTCATAATTGAGACTCTGTGGCTATGATTTGAAACTATTTGTCATTGCTACTGATTTGTAGCCAGATGTGTATCTTCTTAGGCAAAGTTTTCTCATTCTCAGTTTTAAAAATGACGAGTCATCATGGGTGGAGTGGATGTCACATATATACGTGAACCTCTAGCTAAAATAAATATGTAGCAAATGAAGCCTAATGCTCAAAATAGCTGTGAGAATCTTAAGAAGCCAAGCTCGATCAACCAAAGATAGTAAATTTTCGAAAAGAAAGTATTCAAAGAAATCCACAAAATCGGAAAACTGCGGAGAGATAACCAGTGCAATGAAAAAACCCCCAAAATGAATATTATAACATAACATTGCATGATACCAGTCGGGATCTGTCAATGGGAGCAACCGAGAGAGAGACGAGAAATATAAAAGAGAGAAGTGACCTAGGGTAACAACGGTCGAGCGAGGGAGGAGACAGATAGAAGGGCACGAGAGGAAAAAAAACCCTCGAACGCAGATTGAACATAATGGCCGCAGGGTCGATCCTGTGGGTCGCGTCTATTAAAAGACGCCAAACTCTATTTTCAGATATGTGATACGAACACATAGAATAAACAGTTAAGCATCATTTTGAAAACGCCAAATGTGATTATAAGCAGCGCCAAACGGAGCCTTAATTTAATCATCAAGAATTTTGCTTCTAATTTATAAAATTTTAAAGCTCTAGTGACTGTTTTTTTTTGGGCACGTGAGTTAAATCAATTTATAAATGGTCTTAAAATGTCTTTTGCAGGTCTCCAGCCGTGTCCCATAAATTAACTGGAACACGGATAGTTAAGAATGGAGTAATCGCTTCAGAACAAAACCGCCAGCTTTGTATCACTGGGAGCGGCGGCTGGAATCCGAGATAATGCCGACCGCGTCGTTGTCTCCCACCTTCTGTCTCCCTTCGCGCCGTGTTATCCCCTCAATCTCTCCTTTCCTCCTCTCTCAAAGTTTCCGACACTGCACCCCCTCACCTTTCTTTCGAAACCCTAGAATTCGACCACCTTTTGCTTCAATCAGTGTAGACGCACCCAAGATGGCTACTCTCCAGCCCGCTTTTCTCGATCACAAGGAGTCTGGCTTCCTCCGTTTTGTCAAGTACCACGGCCTTGGAAACGATTTCATCATGGTGTGCAATGTCATGCTTTTATTTACTCTGTTATGGAGTAGTTGTGTTTGATTGAATCTGCTTTGCGAATTGTCATGAGAACTAGGTGGATAACAGAGAGTCAAATGAGCCGAGGGTTACACCCGAGCAGGCGATGAGGATCTGTAATCGCAACTTTGGCGTTGGAGCTGATGGTGTGATTTTCGTGTTGCCGGGGTTCAACGACACGGATTATACCATGAGGATTTTTAATTCGGATGGTAGTGAACCCGAGGTACTGTATCTATCGAGATTTGACATGACGACGATGTTTTGTTCATTTTGTAGTTTGGGTACATTCTTCTCCTTGTGTTAACACGGGTTGCATTCTTTTTTATGCGTTTTTTTCTCTCTCTTATAAGTTCAAAAACTTCAACAAAATGTAAAATTTTAGTTGATGAAAACTGAAGGCTGCACTGATTAATTTAGCTTCAGAGCGCTGGAAATCAAACTGCTTATGCGTAGCTGTTTTAAGCAATGTGTACTCCCAGGATACCGTAGTTGTTTTATTGGAAGCAAGGTTTTAAAACATTTATATAGAGTTATTTTTTTTTATGCAGTTTTAGAAGTTCAAGACTAATGTTTCAATGTTTATTTTTTGTTTAAATGTTTATTTACTTCATTTGAATCAAATATATCTGAAAGTAATAAAAAGTATGATTTTTAGATGTTAATGCTAATTCTAAGGCATATATATGATAATGACTCCATTACACTGAAAACCTTGAAAATATAAGCATTACATGTTCATTTTCTTTCGATTTTTAATGAAGTCCAATTCTCTAGGGTGATAGTTCACTTCGAGTATTGGAACCTTAAAAAAAATAACATTTTTGTTCCACTGAAGATTAATGCGATATCATGACATTATGGTTCAGTTTTAGACTTTTCAGTAAGTTCTATGTTTGTATTGAGGTTAATTTAAGAAAATTTTAAGCCGTTCTTGGTTAATTGAGGAAATTTCAAATATGGTTGATGAGTGTGGAAGTTGTTGAAATAAGCAGATACTGTGATGTTTCTATGGGAATAACTATGACTTAAATGAAGTTTAAGGTTGGAGTGATATAATGAAATATTTATTGTGGACAATATAAGAATCTTAATATGGATTTTTGGCAAAATAAGGATTAATTGATTGATAAATGATTATAACTCTAGGATAGGAGTAGCATATGTTGATGATAAGGCAGTGAGAAATAGACTTGGTAGGCTTGGGCATGTACAAGGTAGAGTATGAAATGTAGAAGTTAATAGAATAAGTTGATAAAGATAAAATTAATTTTGAAAGATTATGAAGAAAGGAAGGGGTAGCAAAAAGGTAACATGGCTACAATTTGTGAAAAACTGCGCAAAGCATGGAGGCTAATGTAACAATTGGAAATAATGATTGGAGAATGAGGATTCATAATATTGACCCCAAAAAGTTGGGATAAGTTTACTGCTGATAATGAGGTCAACTTTATCCTCATACGTGTGAGCTAATTATTTATGTTATTTTGCTTTTGGCTTCTTTTAAATTCACAGTATACCTTTTTCATCAAATGTTATAGGGTACTATGGTTCTAGCGGCAAACATTTTTTTTATCAAATGATGTAGGATAACATTGCTCATATCTCCTTGAGACAGTTATTTTAATTGATATAAGTCTTCTGTTAATTTCTTTGCATCCAGATGTGTGGTAATGGTGTGCGTTGCTTTGCTCGGTTTGTTGCTGAGCTTGACAATCTAGATGGCATACAAAGGTAATTATTTGTCATTAACTTGTAACAATTCTATTGAATAATTTTCATCATTCATAAATATGATGTCTGTTGCAGTAAAAAACCATATATAATCCTTAGCTCGACAATCTTAGCAACCCCTCCCCTGCTTACATTATCTATGTAGCACCATATTTTCTCTCGTTATTGTATTTCATTTTTAAATATCTCTTGTGCTGCTGTTTGCAAGGCTAGAAAAATGAACGAAGATGCAAAAGATAACTGGTAGTTATTAGGTATTCAAAAAGTGTCATAAATATACATCATTATTCATAAAAATTAATATTTTTCCAGAACAAGTGCTTCTTTGGAATTTTATGGCTAGTGAGATTAATGAAATTTTTTTGCTTTTATTAGTTTTAGTAATTTGCTGACATTTTTATTATGTCATTTTAGTTCCATTGAATTTTTTTATTTACAATAGTTTGAATTTAATTGTTTAGGAAGGGTTATATATGTAGTATGCACTTGAGATTTTTTTTTTTCTATTGGATTCCAGATGATTTTTTATTGGTAATTTCTTGTCTTTCATCTTCTTTATATTCTTCTCTTATAACCCCAATATTGATGTTCTTTCGTTCTTGGATTTTGCTCTTTTGTGATTGTTCAAACAAATTTTTCTCATTTCTCTTACCTTATCCGAAATCTTTCCTCTCTTGCTAGTCTATTGGCTAACTTCCTTCTCCCACTATTCTTTTCATTTACATGCTGTTTGGCGCAGCTGCAGCTTCTCAGCTTTTCAGCTGTAGCTGTGCTGCCCCAAGAAGCTGCTGCGGGGAAGCAGCTGTGGGAAAACTGACCGTCTGTTTGGTGCAACTGTGTGAAACCAACTGTCGGGCAGCTGTTTAAGGAAAAAAAGACCATACTACCCCTGTTTGGTAAAACTGTTTAAAAGAATATAACAATCATTTTTTTGAAACTTCAGTAAGCTACCAAAGTGCTAACAACTTCTGTTTAGGCATAAGAACACATATGTTAATCTTATGTATTTACATATCAAACACATAAACTTTGATGTTTTACTAATATTTGCATATTATTTTGGAGGTCTTACAAAAAAATTGAGCCGCATAAAATTAATGAAGTTAAATGTAAATATGTAATGTAAATGAAAATATTTGAAGAATAAAATTAATATGTAAATATGTGAAATTAATTATGTAAATATGTGAAATTAATTATGGTTAAGGAATAAAATTGAAGTGTTAGATATGTAATATATAATGAAATCGATCATCGTTGTCAGGTGATATAAAAACAAAACAGTTATGATTATTACATCAGAATGAAACAAACATTTTAAATAACGAAATTGACATGTAAAAAAAGACACCAAACAATTTACGTGGTTCGATCAAACTGACCTACATCCACGAGGAAGCAAGCGAACATTTTATTATGACAATGAAGAAGAAAATACATAGCCTTGAATAAAAAAATTACTCCTTCCAATAACCAATTGATGGAAGGAGTTAAGAAAAATGTTGTGGCATTTGCAAACAGCTCACCCAATTTTGCCACATACACATTAACAAATGAAAAAATAATCAACAGTGCATTAACAGTACAACCGAAAGAGGAAGAGGGAGTTCGGCCACAATTTTTTGAAGCTCATGTTCGTGTAACTGACATACATTTATCTCACAATTCATGAAGTATCCAACTAACATGTATCAACATTTTGATCACTTTGGCTACAGATTGCAGTAATGTTTTAGGAAAAGTAATACAGATCAATTGAAGCACAATCTAAGAACAAAAGGATTATAGTGGCTCAGCATCAATTGAAGCATAGATCACCATCGAAGCCTTTTATTGCAAGTCCTCGTGGGATTATTCTGCATACTAAGATTCAGCCCCATAAACACTTCGTTTCACAAAAATGTAACGAAAATATTACAAATAAATTTGCAAAGATAAAGCAAGACAATCTAGTTGTAAAGATTCAACTCGTATCTCTTACATGTTGTCATTCCAATTATGTTCTTACATGAGAAATGAGAAGGATTATCTCATTGCGTTGAAGTTATAAAATGATAAATTTAAGAAAGTTTTACATACGTACCACTCAATTTCTATGAATTTACAAATCTAACACCTGATATATAAATACAAAGGAATTGGGTTGTAGGCATTCCTACTGAACTGGGAGATACGTGAGTGGTTTGTCATTTCAAAAAATATAACGTTGCAGATTTATGAGAGGTTGAAGTGAATGTACTTCAAAAACTTTGTTTGGCAATGAAGCAGAATATAATAAAGCGTTATCAAGAAATATGAAAATTGAATGAATTTTTGTAATTGTTGGAAAATATAGTTTATATGCCACGCTTGCAATTTGTACAATCAGATCCTAATAATAGAATAAAGAAACTCATTTTAGCAATCAATAACTCCATCATCCTAATAAGTTCAGAGGTGATACAATCACACATCAAAATATCCAAGAATGAAGTGAAGTAAAACAATATAGTACAACTTCAAAACAATCCTTATATATTATTCATAATAGCTACTCTTTACTATTTAATTACATGAATTAACAAAAGAATCCTTATATGTAAAAGCAACGACCCTTTTATGCAGAAAGAAAGAAAAAACCGCATTATTCACATTGTAACATTCCAACTAATTTTTCAAAAAGATGTTGACTTCTACCAGATGTGATAGTTGTGATAGCTGGTTTCTAAGAAAAACTAATCCACTCTTTTTTCTACCTTCCACATGAAGACGCTTAAAACTGCTCCATGAATTAACAAGGAATTGTAGAATCAGAATCTCGAATTCATTTTAATATCTTAAGCAACAAATCCAATAAACAACTCCCTACAACTGCATCATGGAATAAGAAGTTCTTGTTTGTCTACCAATATCTCAAATATGCATTGTCCATCCATTTTGCAGAGCAGAAAATAAATGAAAATATTAGAAAATAACAGAAAATTGAATTCAAATCTGCATTGTATATCCATTTCGTAGACCTTACATCCAGAAAATAGCAGAAAATTGGATTCAGTTCTGCATTGTATATCCCTTTAGCAGAGCTAACAACTAAACTTTGCTTTCTTACATTTACACCACTCAAATCTTCCATATCGCATCAAAAAATACCATATTCCAAGCTTCACATAAATGAATTGTGTGGTATGTAAATATATAAGAATTTTGTGCTCAAAAACATATGTAAACATATAAGAATTATGTGCTATGTATGTAAAGCTAATAAATTGGTTTTAAAAAATGTTATGGCTTCAATTCCTACATCTTGTTCCACGCCATATGTGCTATGTATGTAAAGCTAAAGCATCTCAAGTATGGATCATCTAATACATTTCCAGTAGCAATGTATTGCAGTTGTACTGAAAGTTTCATCCCCAATCTAATTACAAAGTTATTAGCATCATATATTGCCAACCAATGAGCTACTGAAAGCTGTCTCTCAGTTACTATCTATAATTTTCAACAGAACAGTGGAGTCCACCGTCAGCCATTGCTATAAAAACATGCAGCTATTGCTTCTGAAAAATATAATAAACACTTTCCCATTTCAGTTCTAAACATTCTTCTGAGATATGAATGCAAATTTCCCAAAAAAAATGTAATGTTCATAAAAACATGCAGCCATTGCTTCTGCTAATTACTTGTTTCCATAATTGCCTTATAACCTGTAAGGATTTCTAAATGAAAATGCTTTCAGAAAATGTATACAGAAACAACCAATGTAGAAGTATCATAATGATAAACCACAATACTAGAAACAGTTGCAAAGGATTGATTAAAAGAAGGGGTGTTCACATCCATACCACTCAATCCTTATGTACTAAGGCGAAAATAAATAAATAAAAACAAATTGATCATATACTTGCGAAAGAGCGGGGAAGAAGAACGGGCTGTGGTCCTGGTTGAGGAAGAAGAGCGGGGAAGAAGAACGCGGGGGAAGCTGCGGTCTTGGTCGAGGAAGAAGAGAGGGGAAGAAGAACGCGGGGAAGAAGAATGGGCTGCGGTTCTGGTCGAGGAAGACGAGCGGGGAAGAAGAACGCGGAAGAAGAGCGGGGAGGGTTGCAGTCCTGGTCGAGGAAGAAGAGAGGGGAAGAAGAACCTGGTCGCGCGCGGGAGGGCGATCCGCGGGATTCGGAGGAAGAAGATCGAGCGTGGGAGGGCGATCCGCGGGATTCGGAGGAAGAAGAGGGCGGGACGAGGGTTTTTTGCGAGGGCAAAATAAGCCTTTTCACCCTGCGAAAGCTGTGCCGCGAGGAGGAGACCGCTTTCCGCTTCTCCTCCGCTTTAACTTTCTTTTGCCGCGAAGCTCCGAGCCAAACAAATTTTTTTCGCGATTCGGGGCCACAAAGCCGCAAAAAAGCGGCCCCAAACGGACGCTTAGTCTATTTTGAGCATCTACAACTGTTTGAAAAAACAACTGTAAAGTTGTTGCAGGAAATCTACTGTCAAAAAGCTGTAGTACAAAAAACTACTGTCAGAAAACGACTCTTCGTGCATCAGTATGTACGTTTGGAAAGTTCAGTTGTGCTGTAGCTATTTCTAAAATAAAGTCTAAAATACTTTTATGTGCATGTGTTAGCTATAAGACAATTCTTTCAGAAGAACTTTAAACAAAATAGCATAAATAAAATTTTAATATTACCGATCTTTCTTTTTCACATCGATTAATCGGGCACGCCACTTTTTTCTTGTTTAACAGAGATAAACCTAAATTCACAAAAATAAAGACCAAGTTTGATATCATGCAGACCTACATTTTAAATACTAAAAACAATGAATAATGGAAGTTGTAGATTCAAGGATGCATGCTACTGCCACTGAAAGTATTAGTCTCCAAATTATCATTGAATTACATATAGACCTCAACAAAATAACCTCTTAAAAAAAATTTTTCGCCACTTGTACGAATACATTCACAATCACAGTCAGATGTTTAATTTGGTGAAGTTCATATTCGATGAACACATTACTCTTGAATGAATCTTCCATTGATTCTATTCCTCTTGCATGAACAACATGAGAAGATGCTTGAATAAGTTTGTCGTACTCGTACCTGTGGCTGTCAAAAAAGCTCATTGTTCGCGAGCAACTCGTGTTCGGCTCGTTTGTTAAGTAAACTAGCCGAACACGAACAAATTTTTAAAACTTGAATTATAAACGAGTCGAACACGAACAACTCTTTGTTCGCTCGTGTTTGACTCGTTTTAGGTCGAAATAAAAAAAATATAATTATTTATACAATAATATATTACATATATTATTTATATTATAATATATTATATATATTTATATCTAAGCTTAAATCATAACATCTAGTGTGATAATGTGGTTAGTGTTTTCTTTTGTATATATTTGGTCTAGGTTCGAATCCCACACTTTACATCTATTTTTTTCAATTTAATTTTTCAAAGCCAATTTCGAGCCTAACACGAGCCAAACACAAACACGAATATTTAAATCGAGCCGAACACAAACACATTGTACACGAGACAATTTCGAACACGAGTTGATTTCGAACACGAGCTGATTTCGAACACGAGCTATTTCGAACGAGTAGAACACAAGCCAAGCCTGAGCTCGCTCAAGCTCAACTCGTTTACAACCCAACTCGTACCATTTGAAATAATCAGTTGTCATCCGATTTGCTTTGAGGACATATGTAGAATCTTCTTCCCCGATTTTGACCCTTATAGCAGCTGAGTAATTTACATTGTAATTCACAACGACAATAAATAATATGTTATGGAGTGCTAACTGATCATATTGAAGGGACGAAACTCATTCTTCATCAAAAATAAATAAGTTGATAGACTAAGATTCTATAGATGTGACAGCTAAAGTTGTGTATCATTTATACTGGATGTAGAGAGTAGAAACACCCAATTATTATGTTATAGATGGATTTTTCACAATTGGCCAAGAGGTTGTGTGGGTGGGAGTAACAAAAAGTATAAGAAAATGAAGATTCTATTCATCTTGTAAACCTGAAAACAACTGGGATAGGCAATCTATAATATATATTTTAGCACAACCTAAACCAAAAACACTAGTATCAACCATTTACACCTAGTATCAATCAAAATCAAATGAGAAATTTGTTCATAAGATAAATAGGAAACTAGCGAAATAGCGTGTAGCCAATGCAAAAGGGAAAAAAAAGAAATTATAGGAGATTATATAGAAAATTCAAAGCTTATTCAACCTATATATTGAAAAAGTGAAGTGAGAGAGACCAAACATTCATGGTGGCAGAGCTTAAATCCCTTTTATATATATATATATATATATATATATATATATATATATATATACATATGAAAATTAAATCCTCTTTAGGTCACACTATTAATTGTATAAAACATTTGTAATGAGCACTCTATGCTCTTTCATTTCCTCAGCTCCTTCCCAACCTATGCCTGAGTCTACTATATCATGAGTAATCTCGAGCATTGTTTAACCTATTCAATACCAATACATTTTAGGCGGGACATATGATCGATCTTCATCTAAAATATTTAATATCGTTATGTGAAAGTTGACATCGTATGAAATTATGTATCATCATTGTAGCCGCAACTATTTTAGCATGTTTTTGGAATGAGTACATGGACATGTATCATTGAATAACCCATTTCTTCTTATAAACTCTAAATGCTTTCTTAAGGACCCCACGTAACAAGTAGTGTCACTTGTTGAATTTTTTTTTTCTTCCCTCAAATCACTTGACTTCTCTTTTCAAAATGAAGTGATATTTTGTATCATGATACAACATAAAAAATTCTTGTTGCATAGTGTATCCAACATTTGCAAGATAATATTTTCTTGATGGAACTTAGATAAAATTAGTTTGTTTGCGACTTTGTTAAATGAACAAATATTTTAATGGCGACTATTCTGGACGAGGCATGAAAATATTGTATTAAAGGGACTGTGCGACAAATTTAAAAGCATGACTATTATTGGCATTTTCTTCCCAACTGATCATCATGAAAGTGAGGCATATATTGAAGTCACATATTGCCGTTATGTATTGTTTGGGCTAGCCACAATGACCAATTTTTGCACCTTATAACTACTAAGGACGCGCGATTCTAATTGTGTTCTACACTATAGTTTATTGATATTCAAATTCATCTGATTTGCTAATGGAAAAAAAAATAGTATGTAATATATACCTTAAAGTATTATGTAGACTACAATCATGAGATATCTCTGTTGGCATCATGTGAAATGATGTAGCTAATAAATTTATAACTTTGGAGGACAAGCTGATCAATGCATTTATACCAATAGAGAAATACCTACTAATTGTTTTAGAGGAATGCTGAAATCTCTTGCTTGTTGCTTTCATAAATTTTTTACATGATAAAAATATATAATGTTATAGCCAACACTTCTCTTGATATTGTTCGGGATAATCAGCGGAGCTTATGATGAGTTTCTACTTTTTGCAAGAGATCTAAAAATGAAAGGTGTTATATAGATAATGCTATAAAATCTTCTCCGGTGACCTATGAGTAACTTAGCAATCAATTTCTCTTTAATAAAGCTAGTGGTCATGGAGTTCTGCAAATATAGGATTCATAGTACTCATAAGTTTGACATATAATTGTGATAATGATTTTCCTATATTTATATTGGCTATTATTATCCATAACAACATACATTAAAGTATTCATTAAATATGTGAAAAATCTATTTAGTCATTGTTCAGTAGTAAACGAGAAGGGCACAATGATAGCTAATTAGACAAAATAATATTAGTGAATACTACAAAATTGTGCAAGTATAATTATCTCCCAATGTTTTTAAATTATTCTTTTTATACAATAAATTGTGGTTCTCAAAGTAATAGCGTAGATAATGAACCCTAGTTCTCAAAATAATAAAGTAGATAATAAATCCTTCGCTCGAGGATTATAGTTATAAACATCTCCCTCTTATTAACATTCTCAAGCAGTTTTGTAGAGTGCAAATAAGGAGAAATGTTTTTGAAGACTCTCATGATATGGTCTAGCATAATGATAGTTTCAGAAAGTGATGGTGGTGCATATTGCACACTTGAAGCAAATGCCATAGTTGTGCTTGCAATCACTAACTATGCAATCTTTTTTTTTTAACCAACTTTTGGTGTTTTTTTTCGAAACTTCTTTAACCCTGAGATGGCTTATGCTTTAAATGTTGGATTTAGCAAGATCATCTATTTCATGCAATGAGTCCTTAATGAGGTCATTTGAGCTTTATCTTAGGTCAAAATTGTAAGGACCATTTGTAGCTTCATGGGGCTCTTGGCTTGGAGTCTATGCACGAGCTTTAGTAGAAACAACACCACCATACACCTAATATGGTTTTTCTTCTGGATTGAGATCTATGCCACAATATCTAAATTTTTTTGGCATTTGGTACATTTGGTATTTCATTGAGTTCATGAACATAGATATTAACTGTAAGTACACACTTGAATGCTTTCTGAATTTTACGAATAAAGTGTGCAAATTAAATAATTTACCTATAGTTTTTACTGATGGTCTTATTTATAGAATCATAATCCAACCCAGTTGATTCTTGTTTTAGCTCCTTCCATAATTTTCTCTATTTTTTCAGTTGATCCCATTTATTTTGTAGTTAAGTTCTATTCTACTCTCTACAATTCTCTCTTTGAAGTGTATCATAATATCCTACGAATCCTCTTTAATAAAATAAATTCCTAGTCAATTGCCTAATTGCAAATTCTTCAAACACAACAACAATAAAACAATAACAACAATAATAAGCCTTTATCCCGCTAAGTGTGGTCGGCTAAATGAATCCTTTTTCTCCATTGTGTCCTATTAAGTGTCATATTTTTATTTAATTCTAATAAATTAAGATCATTTTTTTTATACAACATGCCCAAGCCTTCTTAGGTCTACCTCTATATTTTTTAACATAAGCTAAATTTAAAATATCTACTCTTATAACCGAGTTAGCAGATGGTTGACATTTAATGTGATCAAACCAAGTGACTCTCTTTAATCTTGTCTACCATTGGAGCTACTCCAACCTTTCATGGATATATTCATTTTAATTCTGTCTCTAAGTGTAAAACCATCGCTCAACCTAAACATCTCGTCTCAACAACATTTAACTACTTACTTTTATGCTTCTCTTTTATAGGCCAACATTCTGTGCCATAAAGCATTATAGTCTCATCATCATTTTATGAAATATTCCTTTAAGTTTAAGCGGTGTTTTTCTATTACACGATAGACTTGATTCATTCATGCACTTCAATCATCCAACTTGAATTCTAGTAATAACTTCCCCTTCTATATCACTATCATTTTGAACAATAGATTCGAGATATCTAAATCATTCACTAACTTTTTTTAAACACAGGTCGAGAAAAATCATTTTCCATATCCCGTTCCCAAATGACACATACTCCATAGTCTATTGGATTCCCCGTTAGAAATGACTTAAAAGAAAAATCAAAATAAACTTACTTTAAACTCATTAAAATTTGAGCATTGATTGAATTAAAATTTACAAGAAATGAGACATGCCTCTAGCGAGCTTGTTAAAGCACCGAACAAAACCACTTATATGTTTGACAAATTTCTCACATCAAATGCAGTATCAAAACATAATTCACATAAAATGCATTATCAAAACATTCATTAACCTTTATTTGTAATGGTTGAGATGAAGTCATACTCATTAACTTGTTAAACCATAAAATAAAATGGCTTGTTAAGGCACCATACAAACCACGTTTCATGATGAAGAAAAAGCTGAGTTGTTGCCATAAAAAACATAAACTTATTAAACTATAATGAAAGGAGAAAAATCTTCATCAATGTAAATCTGACTTGATCTCTGATATTGTTGATAATTTTTTAGATGAATATAAATTCTTGTCTTTAATCACTTGATATATTTTTGTGAGACTTCTAATTTACATTATAAAATTTATTGCTTTTCTTTAATTTATCGGTTGAAAATGACATATTTTGCCACCATTCAATACTTTAGTAAGTTTATCAATAATATCATTAAATATTATTGCATGTATTTTTAAATTTTGTGCATAGACAAAAAAAAAAATCTTAGTTAAAATAAAAATATGAGTTTTCTTTTTTATAATATCTTCTATTATAATTTAAATATTATATTATATTGAAAATTTAAAATTAAATTATGAAATAACATTTGTCCACAAAATAAGTATTTTCTCTCATTGATCTGATTCAAACTTTTTTTTTTGTTATCTGCTTTTGCTTTGTTGGTTTTTATCATATAATAATGTTGATGTAGTGATAAATTCATTAAATTTGATAGCTCTAGAAATATTGATTTGTCATAAAATAAAAAAATCATTAATGTAAGTATTTCCCAAAAAAAAAAAAAAATCATTAAAACATTTATTGATAAGTTATATATTATTCAATACTATAAATTGTTTGTATACTAAATGTTTGTTAGGAGAATGCTAATATATATTTGTATATAACTTTTTTTGTATAGAGCCTTGTTTTGAAGCATATTTATCAGATATGATAAATACTTTGGTAAAGCTCAATGATATGCCTTTAAATAATGCAATGCATAATTATTCGTGTAAGAATACATTTTGAGTAAGATATATTTCAACATTAGATATTGTTTGACTTTTTGATTTATTGATTGTCATTGCAAAACATAGATGTATTGGAATTATTTTCATTTAAATTTGAATGATAGAGTTCAAGATTATTTGGACGTTGAGGTATCACGGGATCATTAATAGTTTGCCAGAGAATTGATCGATTGATATTTCTGTATGGATGACATTTTTTTAATATGATTTACAAACCATTCTTGTTACATTATATAAGCCAATTTAAGGATCCAAATTTAGTAAACCGGATATGGAGATGGCGACGAGGGTAATAACATTATTAGACAACATTTCTTGATTTTAAGTCAATGTGGAGGAAGTCCATTCGATGTCAATGAGTTAAAAAATTTGACTTAATAAAGATTGCAAGCTGTATCAATAATACCATCAAAACTATATTTTATAATATATAACCTTGTCTCCAAAATTATATTTAATTAGCTTTTGTTTTATGTTGTCAATAAATTCATTTTTTGTTTCTAAGATAGCTCTTTCCATGATATAAGGAGATGATATTACATTTTTTTAATATAAGAAAATACTTATTTTTTTAATAATTCTTCTGAAGCATCATTATCTAATATTTTATTGTCATCTCATTTTAAATCCTTACTAATCCATCTTTAGTTTGAGGCTCTTATTCATTTCCCGTAAATATAAATTTAGAAAATAATGAATCAATTCTAGCTCTCATATTTTCTTTTAGTTTAAAAATTTTCACTTCTTTTCGCAGGTAAGATTTAACCATGTTGTACTTAATAATATCAATTTTCAAGTCTTATAGCTGGTAAAATTTATCGAAATTCTCCTCCAAAAAGTTACATTACCCCAAAAAAATTAAAGTTATTCATAGAGAAGAATGACAAATGGTAGAGAGGACATGTGAAGATATAAAATTAGGTGGAAATTACTAATCTTATGAGAATAGACACATGAATCTAAGACTCTTAAAACATATTTGTACTGACAATTGCAGCAAATTTAGAGGAAGAGACATCATGAGCGAATGATTAATGTTTGTGCTTGATGATTAGTTAATTTTACTTTTCCTAAGAAATAATAATATATCTGAAAGTTAATGCACCCAAAAGGATAAGAAGAGCTGAACCAGATGGAGAAGCATGCTGAGTGGTAGGGGTGATCAAATTTTTGCTAAGAACATTTAGGAGGATGCTTTGTGTGAATGAAATTAAGATGAGGGGTAAAGAAAGTATTGTGGCCTCAACCACCATTAGTCTTGCCACCATGTCCTTGATTGCCTTTATTACCTCTAAAAACTACTGGCGAAGCTAGTTAATCGGGAGTCAATGATTGAGAGTGGAGAGATCAATGACTTGAAAAACTTGGAGAAAGTTGCAATATTGGTCACTTTGGAGTCGACTGTTAACTAGGATGGCACACTGCATGGGAAAGGTGCATGTCTGATATAAAAATGACAACTAGAAATTTTTTGTTTTATTTTTGCGTTAGGTAGTCGATAGCCAGCGTAAAACTTATCGAAAAAATCATGACATGAATTATTCTGATCATTGTGTAAGTGCTAGGGCTCCCCTGGAAGCGACACATTGTATAGCCTGAATACAGTGAAAAGTGTGCAAGGGTCGCTTCACCGGCGCTCTGTTATAGTGTTAAATAAGCAAGGGTTCCCACATTACTGACGAATGCATGTAAAGATGTTAGTCCATGAAACTAATGTTAGGATAGTATCTTAGAATATAGATACTCTCAATGATAAATTAATGAAATTAGTTGATATTATGATTCATAGGAAAATTAATATCTTATTTATTTGAGAAACTAAATGGGCTGGAGAAAAGGCTAAAGATATTGATAATTTAAGTTTTAAACTTTGATATTCTGGTAAGAGTCACACTAGAAATGATGTATGTGTAATTATAGATAAAAGTTTAAAAAATAATGTTGTAAAAATTAATAGAGTTGGAGATAAAATTATAACCCTTAAGATTATCATTGATACTAAGATTTTTAATATTATAAGTGCTTATGCTCCTCAGGTAGGTTTAGATACATGATCTAAAGATAATTTTTGGAATGACTTAGAAAACTTAATACAAAGATTTATAATATTATAAGTGCTTATGCTCCTCAAGTAGGTTTAGATACAGGGTCTAAAAATAATTTTTGGGATGACTTAGAAGACTTAATACAAATGATACCTCTTGAAGAAATAATTTTTATTAGAGGAGATTTAAATGGACATGTTGATAGAGTGGTAGAAGACTTTAGAAATACTCATGATGGTTACGGTTTTGGAGTAACTAATGAAGGAGGTAGAGCTATTTTAAATTTTTCTTTAGCGTATGATTTTATTATTACTAATACTTTATTCAAGAAAAGAGATGAGTATCTTATTACTTATAAGTGTGAATCTAATAAAACACAAATTAATTATTTTCTTTGAGAAGAAAACATTGTTGAGATTGTAAAGATTGTAAGGTCATTCCAAGCGAGAATTTAAATACTCAATATCGTTTTTTAGTTCTAGATTTTTAGATAAAGAGTTGTAAAATAAAGAATACTAGGACTTATCATCTTAGAATTAGATGGGAGAACATAAAAAACATAAATAAAATTATTTTTATGAGTAAAATTTAAAATTTCAAAATTTGGGTCGTTAATGAAGAAACAAATGTTATGTGGGATAAAGTAACAAACACTATTAAACAAGTAGCAAAAAATGTGCTTAGGGAATTAAAAGAAAAAAGTTTTTATAAATAAGAATAGTTGGTCGTGGAAGAATGATGTGCAAGAAAAGATAAAATATAAGAAATTATGTTATGAAAATTGATTTAAATGTAAAAGCTTAGACAACTGGGAAAAATATCAAATGACCCGCAAAGAGTCTAAAGGAACAATCTGTGGCGTTAAAAATTCTGCTTTTAATGATCTTTATAATAGATTAGATACCGAGGAGGGTGAAAAATATATGTATAAACTAGCCAAACAAAAAGAAAAGAAAAATAAAGATTTGACTCAAGTAATGTGTATTAAAGATGAAAATCAAAAAGTACTTTTCTTAGAAAAAAAATTCAACATAGGTGTTTGAGTTATTTTGATAAACTTTTTAATGAAGTTCCTGAAAATACGATCGACCTTAGTGATTTTAATATCATGAATAATAATAAAACGTTTCATTTTTACCGTCGCATTAGTAAAAATAAAGTTGAGGAGGCTTTAAAGAAAACCAGGGGTGGAAAGTTTGTAGGATCTGATGATATCCGAATTGAAGTGTGAAAATATTTAGGAGATTTGAGAGTTTCTTGGCTTACTAAACTCTTTAATATTATTTTAAAAAATAAGATGTCTGAGGAGTGGAGGAAGAGTATTTTGGTCCCCATTTTTAACATTAAAGGGGATGCACAAGAGTGTGCAAATTATAGAGGAATTAAGTTGATGTGTCATATGTTAAAGTTATGGGACAGGGTAATTGAATATAGGTTAAGACGCATTACAAAGATTTCTCATTATTAATTTGGATTTATGCCGGGCAGGTCTAGTATGGAAGCTATAAATTTATTGAGAGGTTTGAGTGAGAAGTTCATAGATAATAAGGAGAATCTACATTTGATTTTTATTGATTTAGAAAAAAGCTTACAATAAGGTTCCAAGAAATATCCTTTGGAGAGTTCTTGAGAAGAAATGTGTTGATATGACTTATATTCAAGTCATTAAAGTTATGTATACTAGAGCTGTTACTTGTGTTCAAACTGAAGGAGGATTGATGAAGTATTTTTCTATTTCTGTTGGATTACATCAGGGATCGATTTTAATCCTATATCTTTTTACTTTAGTTATGAATGATCTTACTGGATATCTACGGGAGGAAGTACCTTGGTGTATGCTTTTTGCCGATGATATCCTTCTCGTGTATAAAACGAGAGAAAAAGTTCAGGAAAAACTTGAAATATGGAGGTCTACATTAGAGTCTAAAGGCCTTCATTTAAGTAGAACTAAAACTGAATACATGGAATGTCATTTTAGTAGTAGTAGCTCTAGTGACAGAAGTGTGACTTTGGGTGATCAAATTATTAAAAGGTGTGAACGGTTTAGATATCTTGAGTCCGTTGTTCAAAGCGATGGTGATATAGATGGAGATGTTAATAGTAGAATTCATGGTGGTTGGTTGAAGTGGAGGAATGCTTCGGGTCTTTTGTGTGATAGAAAAGTACCGCTTAGACAAAAGGGAAAATTTTATAAGACGGTGGTGGGACGTGCAATGCTCTATGGCGCTGAATGTTGGCCTTTAAAAGAGAAACATAATAATAAGTTAAGTATTGTCGAGATGAGAATGATTAGGTGGATGCGTGGCTTTACACTTAAAGATAAAATGCAAAATGAATATATCCGTGATAGGGTTGGTGTTACTCCTGTGATGGACAAAATTAGAGAAAGTCATCTTAGATGGTTTGGTCATATTAAACGTCGACCATCTGATGATCTGATTAGGAGAGTAGATGTTTTAGATTCGACTTGTGCTAAGAAAACCAAGGAAGACTTGGGCTTATTGTATAAAAAATGATCTTAATTTACTAGAACTAAATGAAAATATGACACTAAATAAGACAATGCAAACAAATGATTCATGTAGCCGACCCCACGTAGTGGGATTAAGGCTTTGTTGTTGTTGTTAATGTTGTATTTAGGCCTATTTTGAAGAGGCAAGCTACTAAAGTGACCCATCCCATTTGCTTCGTAGATTGCTATAATTTTCTTGGATCTACATATAACTTTATTGGGGAGAGATGATCTCATAGTAGAGATTGAATAATCATATAAAAACAGTGTAATCAAATGTTAAGATAATGTAGTTTATCATGAGATATAACAAATAAACAAAATGTTTTGATCTCATGAGATAATTGGTACAATTAAAGTTCATGGTGGTGCTGATTATTGAAGGTGACTGTGTTTGTAAGATGGGAAATAAAAACCATGGTATTTCGGAGAAACATAGAAAATCTAAGAGGAACTTAAATAATAGTGACGAGTGAAAGTTGTAAGATCATGTGTTAAGTATGAGGAGAGCGCTCGTGTCGTGGCAGTAGCCTGCAAGATTGGGTGCAGACACTTAATAGTGCATATGCATGGTGTGCGTGTTACTTGATGTTTTTAACGCGTGTTATCTAATGTTTGACAACCACCAATATCTAATATCTGTCAATTACCGACCTCTAATATTCATTAGCCACCAATATCTAATGTTTGTCAGCCTTTGAATCTGACTTTTATGAGCCACCAATTTCCTACTCATTTTCTTGGTTGCTTGATCTCTAGTTCCATTGGGAGAATGACCTACGACTAGGTCGACTGTTCGTTGTTGCTCATGTGATGATCCTCTCTATCGTATTTGCCAATGACAAGTGTCTTACATTTGTCAACCATTGATGCTTGACATTCATCTCTTTGGTTGCACAATCTACTCACTTATCAGTAGAATGATCAATTAGACTGCCCAATATTATTTGATGTTCAACAATCTCATCAATTGTAATAGCATCTTTTGAAGATATAATAATAATTAATAGACTTATGTGGGTTTGACATATACAATGAAGAGTAGAAAATACGTTCATTAGATGGTTGGATGAGATTGGTGTTAAAAGATTTGGATGAAAAAGGGGTAGACTTAAAGTAACACAAAAGAAGTTATTAAAAAGGACTTGAGAAGCATTGCTAAATTCTTTTTGCGTCACTTGATAGGAACAAATGAAAAATGAGGATTTATAAAGAAAACACCAAATAGTTGGGATGAGAATAATGATGTTGATGATCATATTATGATGACACAACTTGAACATGACAAATGAGCAGATAAATCCTTGAGTGAAATGATAGGAACACTTTCGGCTATAAAATTGCTTGATCTTGCTTGCATTTACTTTGAATCATAAATATATTAATTTCTCTATGAAGACCTCTATTCATAAGAACTTGGAATATCTTTAATGTTTCTTTTCTTAAAAGGCAAGTTGAATGCATAGACAAATGGTTTTCCGAGTGAATCCTTTCAGTGGTAAATAAAACCTCTTTAATTTGGCAGAATCTACAACTGAAGAAATCACAATTTCCGGATCAATGCCTTTCATGTAAAAAGTTTGACGCATTATCTTCGTCTCTCACAATTAATGCATGTGAGATAATTTTTGCTTGTTTTATGTACCTTTGAGTACAATCAGTCACAAATATATGTTTAAAATTAAAGGTACATTGATGTCACATCTTAGTTAACATGGAACATTTTATGCATCTAACTTAAGTCCTACTTGTCCTACTGTTGGACTTAAAATAAGTTTCTTCTAATAGTAGGATGTATGCGTTTCTATCTCCAAGTAGTGTCCGATTTGTGGTTATGCAATATTAAATTTGAACTATCCTTTTTCATAACTTTTATATTTGAAACTGGGTAGTATATATATTTTTTTGCAGATTTAGGATTCACACGGGTGCTGGATTAATTATCCCTGAAATACAAAATGATGGGAAGGTATTTCTTAAACTTACCTATAATGATCGTTCATTCTTATATGTTGCTCATGATATTAGAACTATATCTGAATCCCATTGATTCATTTAATTTTTTCTCAAGACACATGTCTAATTTAAGTTCAATAAATTTCTAAGTTTTTAATTTTTTTAAAAAGCACAACGATGACACTATATGAAACTTATCAATTTTTGAACGAACAATAGGGATATTTTTGGAACAGCTTTCTCTCGACTTCTAGACTGTTTTTACATCTATTTGATTGTTATTTTTGATATTGGAGTTAACCCAAACCACAATAAAAAAATCAAATGTTGTTATAAAAAGCAAATAGACAGTTACAATCAAACACACTCAAAAAAGAAAATTTATAACAAACACAACACAAACACACACTACGTCTCTATTCAGTTGGTGGAGATCAACTCAGTGTGGGAGATAGTAGAAGACTGAAATGGGTCGTGGATTGGTGGGACAGTAGGAGGGGTTGTAATTGCATTGACAATGAAGCAGATGACATAGAATAACAATGATAGCAAAGGGGATGATTGAGACTTCAGGGGCAGCGAAGTGGAGGGTTGGGACAACAAGGGGCAGCAAAAGAGAAGGGTTGTGGAATCACACCTGAACTGACTCTCTTTTAAGGGTCGACTGAAGTGCAACAAATAATTTGATCAGACTAAATTCTCAGTGACAGTCATCCTGACACGTAGAATTATGAACCAATGAGTGATGAACTTGTTTAACTAAATCACTACAAACATACATGATACATTGCATTTCATAACTCATTCACATGCATACCAAGAAGCGTGGAAAAATCATAACCTCAAAACATGAAAATTATACAGAGTTTCTAAATCCAATATAAATAAAATATGTACCAAAATGTATCTAAAAACTCCTAAAATTATAAGTGCAGAAGCTGTATAAATCACAACTGTCTAGTTGTCCCGGTTGTCGTTACCTTTACTTAGAAGACAACACGTAGAGTGAGTAACAACAAGCTTAGAGAAATAATCAAGGCTAAACTAAGGTATTATATACTGAAAGAAAATAATGTCTATACTCATATGTAACTGTACAAGCCTACACACATAAGTCATAATATACTGAAGTCATATATACATGAAAAGAAAAGAAAGTGGTGTAGAAATCAAGCCTGCTGTATAAATATGTATATGCTATAAGCTTGAAATCATAAGCATGTTTGTAAGCTCTTTATCGTGTGTAATCATAACATTGTCTTTTCATAAGTGTCATTTTATATTAATATCACTTGTAAATGTATAATTCTTAAATATTTCTGTCCTGTTATCATGGGTCGCTACTCTGCTCCAAAGACCATATAAACTATCGATGAATGTTACCCCTCAACATAACAATTATCATTGACCCTCCTGATACTAACGGTTTTTTATCTTCTGTCATCACCTGGTCAAAACGGTTCCAGAATTTCATCGCCTCCTAAACATCAGGAATCGAGAATACCACATCCCTATATAACATATTTGTAAGTACTCATGTAATAATCTAACCATAACATTTCTCGTGACCTTTTTTAAAACATATTATCTGAAGCACACATTCTTAGATATTTCATACATCACATGCAGGAGTCATAACAAATGAATATCTGTAGACAATTAGTTTCATCAGCATAGTCATATGTACCATAACATTGTAACATCATATGTATCGTAACAGAAATCAACTAATATTCATATATTCTAAGCATTCATTTTTCTACAATATGCAATAAGTCTAAATATAATAGTGTTAAATACATATTCACATAAACTTACAAAAAGTTAATTTTCTTAAATTAGCATAAGATTATTTCACCTAACTTGATGAAACAACCCTACGAGAAATTTGTCCTTGCTTGCCTCGAACTCGCCTTCTCGTGTAAATAACCTATGGTTCGTAGGGAACATAGGGTTTCATATAATTTGACTCAATATGCATTAACTCCTGCATAACTTTATACCCAAAACATATGTCAAACGGGCTACTCGGCATAAACCAAAACTTCACCGAATCAGCCTAATCTTCTTCCTGTCACCTCTAACCTCAGTTTCCTTTTGCTGATTTTAAAACTCTTACAAAAATTTGTAAACCACTTTCGACACAACTTTGGTGCCTCCAACGACTACCGAAAATAAAAAGTTGTAAGAATCAATTTGAATGTCAAAATAAAATTATGAGGAAGGAAATAAATGTTTTGAATGATGTAAAAGAGCGATTTGTACCTTTGGATTCACTCATGGAGCCATTGACCGCGGCTTCCTTTTCTGTTGCTCAACCCGCTTGCTACCGTGCAGGGTCGCGGTTCTTTGTGGGAGTTTGCGGGATGCTCTAGACGGCGAGATTAGACATTGAGCAGGAGAGTCAAAAGAGAGGAGAAGGGGATTCAACAGAGGGGAAGGAGTTCGAAGCATAAAAGAACTATCCGACCAAAAGCAGGGAATAAAATGGCGCGAGAGTTGGTTGGCTACAGTAGTAGCAGTATTATGAAAAATAATTAAGATTTCAATTAAGTTAATTATACTTGTAACTTGAAAATTTGATCTCCCAATCAGCTCTTAATTTATATGTTGTACTTTATATCTAATTGATCAGCTTCTTGCTTAGAATTTTATAACATTATTTCTATTGAATTTCGGGGGTGCGAATTTGAGTAAGAATTTCTCAAATCCTTTATCTGATTTATGGAATTTGGTTGTTGCATGTGGACTACATTACAATAAAGGTAGGGTTGTCTGGGGACTGTGACAACGAGCAGGATGGCTGAAATGACTGAAAGAGGTGTTTGGGTGTCGGGGCTGCAGAGAAAAGTCAACAAGGCTGTTCTCCTGGGCGGTTGCAACAAGTACGGAGGGCTAGACAACTGTTGAAACAGTGAGGCGAGGAAGGGAATAGTGGCAGCGGTGAAGGTGGAGGGCTGGGACTGCGAGGGAAGCGAAGAGGTGGGAGGGTAATGCAATGACCGAGTCTGGGAAGGTTCCAGAGGACTTGGGGAAGCATAAATAACCCTTCAAGAATGAGGTATAAGTCGAGCACCGCTCTATCCCTTGGAATGAGATCACCATCTAGTATGAGTTATAGCCGGAGTACCTTTTCGCATTCAGATACAACCTTGAAAGGAAAAATCTGGGACACCAACGACTGTCCTGACATTAAACACAAAGAAAAATGAGTTACAACACAAAAATTATATATTTGGACTTAGAGTAAATAGGTGTGTACCCCACTTCAAATACGAGGAAAATCCACTTAAAGCAGTGTCGATTGGCTTTCTTGAACCGTTGTAAGACGAAAAATTCAGTGGCACTATAGGAGGGATCTCAAATAGCTCCTTGTGGGATCGACACCATGCGACATTACAACAATGTTCACAGATTATAGTTTTTTTGGGAGTCAGGGGGGGTGTGGATTTGCGGAATAGTGCCTTGTGGGAAGCTCACGCATTTGTTTCTCGGGAATGGCGAAGCTTTGACCTCATATGTCGAAGTTTTTGTCTTGTCATAGTTGTTAGGTTGGTTTTGTTAAAGGTATAAAAAATAAAATTATTTCCTGGCAAGTTAGCTTTATAGGCGTTGACATTCAAAAGCACATTTTGATAAAATAAATATCTATTTTCTTTTAGCACAACCCGAGTTGTAGTTATATAGCGTATAGGTTCTCACAAGCTAAATCCCGAGCAAATATCCCTATAATATGCTTCTTCGACTTCTCGTACTCTGTTAGATGTGTTTGATGAACAAGTATGTCAGGATGGGTCAACTCTAAAACATCTCTGGCTGGCTGGACCACATTGATGTGTAACCACTAGAGGATCCTCTTCTTGTCGAGGACTTGTTCTCATTATAGAATGTTCTTTCACACAAAGTTTTTTAGGTGATTTCCAACGATGCAGTTCATTTATCCTGTTTGATTCTCTATCGCGGGGTACACTTCTGAACTAATTTTAATACCCAAATGACTTTTTATTATCTTCCAGAAGTAACTCAAAATCTTCTCATCTCTGACAAGACAAATTTCTCCCAGTAGGGGCAACTTAGAAAGTAGACTATAAATTTGAAAAGCCTGGAATTCTCTTATTTAGGGTTGCTTTAAGTTCCACAGACATAGGACCTTCTTGGATCACCAATTTCAATTATGTTGCAGTCTCTCACATGGGCTCAGCTTGATTTACATGCTTTTTCTCCCTTATTAGTTGGAACTAGTACTCCTTTGTGTTATCACATTCTTTAGTGTTTATTATGCCATTGCTCGTTTTCTCGTACTTACTCCCCTATAGAACAACTACTATTAATTCAGCGAGAGTCACTCTAATGGGGTCAGCTATAATCGCTGGTGTCTCTGCCTCGTCGGTTGGAAGTTGATAATCTTTTCTAGAATTTTCATCTCCTAAATTACTGCTTATTTCTTCAACTGCTTCCTGATTTGTGAGATAGATCATTCTCCTGGTTGTGTGATTTGATTTTATATGCTCAAATGCGTGACACTTGAAGCACTTCTTAGTTGAGATGAGTTTGGGATTGTGAATTTGTTCAACGTGTTCTCCACTCTGAACTAGTGTCGCTTCGGCAGTGTCAACTTGGAGGTTCCGCTGGGTGTGTTGTTGCTTTATCTTGGAGTTGAATTCTGCTTGTAGGATGTGGTGGTCATTCGATAATGTTGTCTCTCTACTTTTGAAGCTAGTTTTTGCACATTCTATCTGTAATGAACTGGTAAGTATTGACGCTGCATCTCTCACTTCATGTTGAATCAGGTAGTAATATTGTCTTTTCTCTCACACTAGTGTATGTGCTTCAAATTTTCCCATCAAAACAACACTCTTTTTTATTTTGATGGCACATAATTTCATCATTCTGTCTGGTGGGACGCCCTGGTACTCGAAGAAAAGTTCCATGGTTTGGAGCCACTCCATGAACTCGTCCGAATTTAAGTGGTCGTCATAATGTGAGAAATCCACCTTCACTTTAAAATTTTGGCTTCTCAAATATTTCAGGTCAAGTCTTCAGGCAAAAGATTCTTTATCCCCGACATCCGTATGGTGAAAGAGATTCACTCTATTCCTTCTATCTAGCAAATCACCGTTGTAGATACAAGCGACCCTTCCGAATTACTTTCTCTTGAAGGCATCAAATATCTGTTGCAATTGAAGAATTTCCCGCCACACCTCGTCCATAGAAGGTTCCTGGACATCCCATTGCGGATTTCTCATAAACGGCATCTTGACATTTTCTTCTGCTTTGGTCTTTTTCGGTGGTGTAATTAGGGTTTTCGGGTGTAGGTAGTGGTCTTGCAGGGTGTAAGGGTGGTTTGAGCAGAAAAGAATAGGGTTAGGCTAGCTCTAATAACAAATGATATCGGAGTTAATCACAAATTACAATAAGAAAAACAAACTTTTTTCACCGAAAATAAATAGACAGTTACAAGGAAATACACTCGAAAATGAAATTTATAGTAAAACATGACACCAACACACAATAGGGCTCGATCCGGGGTAGTTATAGGACAAGTTACTGCCATAGCCAACTTCTCGCATTTGGATACAACTTTGAAAGGAGAAATCCTGGATGCCAACACAGCCCTGACATAAAACACAAAGAAAATTGACCTAAAACACGAAAGCAACATATTTATAGAAAGGTAAATAGAAGTGGGCCCACTTCAAATAGGAGGGAAATCCACATAAAAGAGTTTTCATATGTTTTTTTAGAAATTTTTATGTTGAGAAGCTATTTTTATGAATTAGTTCCATTAAAATGCGGTAGATATAAGAAAGTTGTCCAACTTTTTCATAAAAGAAATTTTTTATAATATAACAACAGTTTTAAAAAAAGTCCTTTTTTTTCCGCAGCAGCTTTATAATAATCTTTTAAAAAAGCTGCATTTTCCCGAAATGGGCCCTAGGTTTAAATGTTTGATTCACCGTGAGCAAAGGCAAAACACTAACATCTTTACTTTGTCTTAATGGTGCTGCTTTGGTTGCTTTTGGCCCTAAATAAATGCAGCACAGGCATTTCGCTTTACCTAAAATGTGAAACAGCCCTGCCTCTTTTCACGATTTGTCCTTTTTTAAGCTTTTATTTCTGTTGCCAATACTTCATTCATGGTTATACAGGCCTCAAGCCTTCACTCTGTCAATGTCAAAAATCATTTGATGCTGTAAGTGAGCGGCCACAATTTATAATAATTTGCCAGTTGGTAAAAGTATTATTTGCAAAACTTAAAAATATGACATTAACAGGAAATTTAACACCATACTAAGTAATTATGTATTTCATACTTTGAAAACAATTATTTAGGAGCTAGTATATAAGATCTAGCACTACCATTGTTGGATCCTACCGTAGGTGAAAGTAGAGGATTGAGTTTAGGTAGTCAATGACCAAGGTAAAATTTGTCGAAAAATCATAATATGAATCCTTTAAATCATTGTGTAAATGCTAGTGTATCCTCTGAAAGCAATTCGCTGTATGACTTGAATATAGTGAAAAGTCTACAAGGGCCGCTATACTGGTGCCCGAGTGTAGTGTCAAATAAGCAAGAGTTACCACAATATGAACGGATGCAAGTAAAGAAGTTAGTCCATGAAACTGACATTTGGATAAAATCTTTGAATATATGTATTCTCAGAGGTAAATTATTGGAATTAGTTGATATTATGGTTCATAGGAAAATAAATATCTTATGTATTCATGAAACTAAATGAGTTGGAGAAAAGACTAAGAAGATTGATAGCTTAAATTTTAAATTTTAGTATTCAGGTAGAAACCCCACTAGAATGGTGCAGATGTAATTATAGATAAGAGTTTGGAATATAATTTTGTAAAAATTAATAGAATCGAGATATAATTATAGCCTTAAAGATTTTTTTTTATACTAAGATTTTTAATATTATAAGTGTTTATGCTCCTCAATTAAGTTTAGATATATGTTTAAAAAAAATTTTGGAATGTTCTGGAAGAATTAATACAAATGGCACATCTTGAAGCAAGAGTTTTTATTAGAGGAAATTTAAATGAACATGTTGGTAGAGTAGTGGAAGGTTTTAGAAATATTCATGGTGGCTATGCTTTTGGAGTGATTAATGAAGAAGGTAAAACTATATTAGATTAAGCTTTAGTGTATATTTTTGTTATTGCTAATATTTTATTTAAGAAAAGAGATGATCATATAATTACTTATAAGAATATATTTAATAAAACACAAATTGATTATTTTCTTATGAAAAAAAAATTGTTAAGAGTGTAAAAATTATATGGTCATTCCAAGTGAAAGTTTAAGTACTCAACATCGAATATTTATTCTAGATTTTAAGATGATGAATTGTAAGATAAAAATATAAGAAAAATTATCATAGAATTAGATGAGGCATCTAAAAGACATAATTAAAATTATTTTTATCAGTCCATTAAATAATAATCTTACAATCTTACAATTGCTTTCATTCTATTAAATAATAATCTTACAATCTATTTTAGGTACAAAATAAAGTGCATAATTTATTTTAGATAACTTAATAATATATATTCATAATCTAAATATTTAACTAAAAGAGAAATAAATCATAATAAAAACGTTGAAAATAATTTAAATAAGGAAGCTCCTAATTATAAAAAACTCCAAATTTAGCTGTCTGATTTCCGTCTTTCCTAATTGACAATGTATAGATGCAAATTAAACAAAGTTTAAAATAAACACATCGATTCCAACATTGTGATGCACTCTGTAAACTGTAATTGATTAGTATAATCACATGACACAGGTAACCAATTAAGGAACATCAAGGGCATATTCAACACAAGATTAAGGAGATTGCAATGCTTAGAAGAACAATTATTTAGGATGCTAGTATATAAGAACTTGAATCAATAATCAGTTTGATGCAGACTTGATAGATAAATATTAATCTTTTGAAGTTTTTAGATATAAAGATAAGAGGCATCACAATTCTTTGCAGATGCAAAAATAAATTTTAATATGATTACCATTAAGCAGTTATATTCCATGATTGCATAACATTAGCAACCATGTAATACAAATTACAATTTAAGAAAGCAGGCAAGAAAAAATGTGATTACATTCAATGATAAATAAAGATCAGAATAGAATTATAGATTGCACCATCTGTTAGAAAGAAACTAAAATAAGATGACCAGTTTAAAACAAATGCTTTCATGATTTTTTCAACTTTGTAATATGTTTAACTATAACGGGATATCATAATCACATAATCCAGATAGCTAATTAATGAAATGGGCAAGAAAACTGTGCCTGCAAATATTTAAATAATACCAGAAAAGAAGGTACAAAAGAATAAGTAAAATGGTGATTACACGCACACAAAAAAAAAGATTTAGACTGTTTATAAGAAAAGCATGAAACAAGAATGGAGATTTAATTCAAATCTGTTCTTGATCTTTTCAATTATTGTCATGTTTGCTATAAGTCAAATGTTTACCAATATATAAATAAACTATTTTTTGAACCTGATAAAAAAATGTTACAGGAAAATCAACCTGAGATTCAGAATGTTTATGTTGATGATGCAAGAAATAACTCATTCAAATTAATTTTTTTAGAGATAATTACTTGCAAAGCACCCAAAACATTGATATTTATAAATCAAGCACCCCCAGGTGAGCATTTATGCATGCCGGGATCAAACCATTGTGAATTTGATGAAGATGAGTCATGAATTTTGATATTTGAGTGAGAATTTGAAAAATGGATTTAAGAAGATGCTTCATTTGTAAATAACAATGTTTCCTGTGCTCCGTATGTAATTACAACACCTCCAGCCCCCCTCCCTCAACCCCCTTTTATGCACAAGCTATAGTTTTGCCAGTTCTTGTACAGGTTAGAGTAGATATGGGTCAACCTATATTATTTGCTTCGGATGTTCCTACAAAACTTGCAGCAAACCATAAAGGAGCAGTTGTCAGGTCTGAAATTCTTGTGGATGGCATAGGATGGAATGTGACATGCGTCAGCATGGGGAATCCTCATTGTGTTACTTTCAGCACAAAGCATGGTGAGGTAATATTTTTGTAAGACATTATTACTATTTTTTGGGGAAATTTACATACGTAGCACACAATTCTTATGTAATTACATATGTCACACCTAAATTTTTATATTTACATACATATCATTTTGGTGCTTTAAACCTATGCATGAAAAGATGTATTTCACACTTAAAAAGTGGTAAGTACTATTTTTGATGTGCTGTTAAAGGTTTGAGTGTGTAAATATGAAAGTTTAGGTGTGAGATGTAAATTGCTAAGTTGTGTGCTATGTATGTAAATGCCCCTACTTTTATTTAATTGATAGCCGTCTTACTTTTATGCATTCTGGTTCAAAGTGCTCTAGTCGGTATATAATGTTTCGGCATTTTTCTTCTATAAATGATGAATCTAGTTATTTTCAGTGTGGTCAATGCAAATAGCACAACCCATAGAAGGAGGGTTATTCTACTTTGAAGCTCAATTACAAGCAGAGCATGTCCAACTACACATAGCATTTCTAAACATTAAACTTGAGACAAAATTGCCTTGTACTATAATATTCCACAATTTTCATAGCATAATCAAATCATCAAAATATTTGTGAGATACAAAAAGCTAATATTAGTAGTGAAAAGCGTTTCTAACTTCTCTGTACAGATAACGGATAGTGAAAATAGTGAAATTTTAAAGAGTTGGATCTGTACCTTCAAAAATATACTAGTAATTGAAACAAATGTTGATTTTGAAATACTTGCGTGCTTAACCTATTTATGGAAAATTTGTTAAAGTTAAATATCATAAATAAATGCTATTAGTACAACTGTAATGTGGATAATGAGCAGAAAGGAGAGACTCATTTTTTAAATTAAAGGAAATTCATCCTCATATTCCTCACTGCATAGTTTTCATTGGTTGCATTAAGATGCTCTGCAGAATCTCATGCCAAATAAAAAGAGATTAAATAAATGGAATTAAGGCTCTTGCAAATATATTATTTTGATAAATATATTTTGTTCTTTCTCTAGCAAGCATGTAAAGAGTCAATCAGTATTCATTAGGCTGGACTTACTAACAATTTACGGTTTTTATCAGGTTGACAACTTGCCATGCTGAATAATAGTTCTCAGTTCTCTTCAAGTCTTGATTTTGAAGTTAGGATTGAGTGCCGGGAACAAACTGATGAATTCTTGTGTGTACATCTATATTGAGTCCCATAAGTTGAAGTGGTTCTAAAAGTGACAATAATTGGAGATTGGTTGAGTATTTTTTTCACATATTTGCGTAGCATTTATTAAATCATAAAAGAGCTTCTAATAGGAAGCATAAAAATAAGAGAGTTATAATTACAATAGTCTACAGGTTGATGCATAGGCAGAATAATAATTATAATAATCTGTAGGTTTATGAGTAGGCAGTTGTAAATTTACGAATCAATGAGGTGGCGACGAACGAGAAAGACAGAAGACAAAAGTCTCTATGAGTGTGTCTCAACCCGTGAAAGTTATACACGTTTCACTCTTCCACTCATACAAATTAAGGGATGTCATCCATTTCAAGTTTACCTGGTCATTTTAGAAAGATTATCCCTCATGTGGGAATGTCATTAAGTTGTTCAACTGTGGATATGGCATAATATTGATTATACTATAATTAAAGTTATATTTTTTAAAGTTTTTATTAACTTTTAATATGTTTTGTACGTAGAAGATAAGAGAAAATGAAGAGTTCCATAATGAAGGCCGCAGGATTTTAGTAATGCAGCAATGAAGCTTGTAGTAATGGGAATATAGAGAAGAGAAAAGGCTTTGGGCACTCTATTACCATGTTAAGAATATGAGAGAATCGTTAGAGTATTTCATTATAACGCTTGTGTAACATTTATGCAATTCTAGTAGAGCTTTCATAGAAAATATACGAAGTCAAGAAACTGTATTTATAATAGTTTACGGATTGATGAATAGGAAGAATAATAATTATAAAATAAATACAATCATCCATGGATTGTTGAATTGGTAACAAGGATCTTACAGATTAATGCAGTGGCAGCGAAAAAAGGAAGGAAATGTGGAAGTTTTTTGTGAGTGTTCATCCCAGTTATTAGTAATTGTCTAGATGCTTCAGGAAAAGAACATATACTTTTTAGTATTACCAACTCATGATCATATTTTATGGGTAATTATAAAACCGAAGATCTAAGTACGATAAAAGTTTAGTGCCCTTCTTTCCTTCTTGTAGGCTAAGCTAATTCTAACAAAAGAAAGAATGTAAACGAAGCTAATTTCTCTTGGCGGATGGCAATATTAAAAGTATTTATTGTAACCACTTTTATCATTTATATATTTTGAAGGCTCTTTATTATTTATCTTTTTTCTAATCTTAACAGTATCTAGAAGAAGAAGAAGAACAACAAGCCTTTATCGCACTAAGTGGTGTGGGCTACATGAATCCTTTTTCTCCATTGTCTTATTTAGTGTCATATTTTCATTTAATTATAATAAACATGCCCCAGTCTAAATCTTAGCACTATCTATTGGAATAAATCTTGCTTTCTTTTTTGTTGAGGATAAGCCAAGCTTTAGGTAATGGTTTCCACTCTGGTCAAAAAGCTTGATAGGAGCAACGAAGTGGCCATCTGTTTAGGCAATTCAGCTCTAACCACTTAAAATTCACTAGTCAGAAAGTGTGGAAATATGGAGCATAAATGCTATAGGGTTGCTTTTGGACTATAAGCAAGTTCAATAATTATAATTTTTTTCTTTAATAAGGTGATTACGATATTAGGTGAAGGGACCTAAAAGTTTTGACAGTGTCTAAGAGTTGTATTAGCTTTTATACATGGTTCAAGTGATGCACTGGTGTTGAGTTGGCGTGAACAAAGTGAGGCTATTTATTAATCAAGATTCTTAATTTTGGAGTAAAGAACACAAATTCTACCAGTAAGAGAGCTAGTCAAAAATACAAGGAGTACTAGGATTCTGTCTTAAAGCCCTCCTCTTTAGCTCTCTAACTCCATTGTTTCTCTTTTTCTTCCCCTTGATTTTCGAAGGCTAAGCACAATGCCTTTAATATTATAATTAAGAGGCTCAGACTAAAGTTTATAACAACACTCCTGAAACATTTCTCTATACTGATAGTGGATGGCAATTACAATAGATAGTCGTTTAATGCTGGAACTTATGATTCAAATTGAGGAAGTTATGAGGAGGTGACCTTGAATTTGTTAGTCGTAGGCATTTGGTTATCATTATTAATTAACAAATTACATATCATGTTGAAGTCACTAAACTCTTAAGCATTTATGATGCTAGATTTAATCCGAAAGCAATTAAATACAATTATTGTTACTGGAAATTAGAAATAAACACAACAAGGGTTCATAAAATTGGAAATAAAATGACACGAATACAAACAAGACTTTATTGCGAGGGTGAAGACGATGGATTTTGGCTGGACCGCGGGTGGGGGGATGGTTTGGAGAGCTATGAAAGTAATTAAATGCAGGGTAGAGAGGAGGCGGTAGCAAGATAGGTGCTGGCATCTTGTGGCGACAACAGGGAAGATGCTTAAGGGTGGTCTGTGGCGGGGAAGGCGCAAGATGGTAGGGTGCAAAACAGGGAAGAGTAGGCAGGTAGGGCGACAATAGTAATAGTGTAGGGGCGAGCTGAGCGACAACAGAAATGTGCAGTGGGAGTCGAGCAAACAGAGGAAGGTGCATGTGGGAGCCAAGCGACAATAGGAAGGTGTAGGGGGAGCCAAGCGACAACAAGGAAGGTGTTGGATGACGCAAGATTGACGAGCCCCCACCTCAGAGCAGGATAACACCGCAGCACCACCCGTCCTCAGATACAATCTTAACAAAGTAAGGGATGCCCGACGACAAGAGCTTTGAAATCTGGTAACACAAAGTTGAAACCGAAAACCCTCAAACAACCTATAAATAGAGTTTAAGGAAATAGATAAGTGGGGGGAGGGGGCGGTAGTTCCCTCCCCTTGAAAACACATGAGTGGTCCATCAGGAGGTTGGACCAAAGTCTTTGCTGAATTAGTTAGACAGTTAAGCAGGCTGAGCTCCGCGTCAGTCTCCCTTGGTTGGGGAGCTTCCACCTCATTCATCCAAGCTTCTGGGTCTTCGTAGTATGGTGTAAAGACCGTTACATTGACTGTAGTCGAAATGTTATAGTCCTCTTGCTGGTCGATCTTGTAAGCATTATAACTTTTAAAGTTTGCTGAAAGAACCATCTGCTCTGGGCTTGAGTTTGTTGAATGCTCCTGCTGGTAATCTCTCTTCATTCAGCTAGATCCACACTATATGTCCCTCCTTAAAGGTAACATTTTTTCTTGTTTTGTTTGTTTGTACTTTGTATTTGTGATTCTACTTAGTGATCTCTTTTCCGACTTCCTCATAGAGTTTCTGAATCTTGTGCACTAGTTTNAATTTTGATATTTGAGTGAGAATTTGAAAAATGGATTTAAGAAGATGCTTCATTTGTAAATAACAATGTTTCCTGTGCTCCGTATGTAATTACAACACCTCCAGCCCCCCTCCCTCAACCCCCTTTTATGCACAAGCTATAGTTTTGCCAGTTCTTGTACAGGTTAGAGTAGATATGGGTCAACCTATATTATTTGCTTCGGATGTTCCTACAAAACTTGCAGCAAACCATAAAGGAGCAGTTGTCAGGTCTGAAATTCTTGTGGATGGCATAGGATGGAATGTGACATGCGTCAGCATGGGGAATCCTCATTGTGTTACTTTCAGCACAAAGCATGGTGAGGTAATATTTTTGTAAGACATTATTACTATTTTTTGGGGAAATTTACATACGTAGCACACAATTCTTATGTAATTACATATGGCACACCTAAATTTTAATATTTACATACATATCATTTTGGTGCTTTAAACCTATGCATGAAAAGATGTATTTCACACTTAAAAAGTGGTAAGTACTATTTTTGATGTGCTGTTAAAGGTTTGAGTGTGTAAATATGAAAGTTTAGGTGTGAGATGTAAATTGCTAAGTTGTGTGCTATGTATGTAAATGCCCCTACTTTTATTTAATTGATAGCCGTCTTACTTTTATGCATTCTGGTTCAAAGTGCTCTAGTCGGTATATAATGTTTCGGCATTTTTCTTCTATAAATGATGAATCTAGTTATTTTCAGTGTGGTCAATGCAAATAGCACAACCATAGAGGGAGGGTTATTCTACTTTGAAGCTCAATTACAAGCAGAGCATGTCCAACTACACATAGCATTTCTAAACATTAAACTTGAGACAAAATTGCCTTGTACTATAATATTCCACAATTTTCATAGCATAATCAAATCATCAAAATATTTGTGAGATACAAAAAGCTAATATTAGTAGTGAAAAGCGTTTCTAACTTCTCTGTACAGATAACGGATAGTTAAAATAGTGAAATTTTAAAGAGTTGGATCTGTACCTTCAAAAATATACTAGTAATTGAAACAAATGTTGATTTTGAAATACTTGCGTGCTTAACCTATTTATGGAAAATTTGTTAAAGTTAAATATCATAAATAAATGCTATTAGTACAACTGTAATGTGGATAATGAGCAGAAAGGAGAGACTCATTTTTTAAATTAAAGGAAATTCATCCTCATATTCCTCACTGCATAGTTTTCATTGGTTGCATTAAGATGCTCTGCAGAATCTCATGCCAAATAAAAAGAGATTAAATAAATGGAATTAAGGCTCTTGCAAATATATTATTTTGATAAATATATTTTGTTCTTTCTCTAGCAAGCATGTAAAGAGTCAATCAGTATTCATTAGGCTGGACTTACTAACAATTTACGGTTTTTATCAGGTTGACAACTTGCCATGCTGAATAATAGTTCTCAGTTCTCTTCAAGTCTTGATTTTGAAGTTAGGATTGAGTGCCGGGAACAAACTGATGAATTCTTGTGTGTACATCTATATTGAGTCCCATAAGTTGAAGTGGTTCTAAAAGTGACAATAATTGGAGATTGGTTGAGTATTTTTTTCACATATTTGCGTAGCATTTATTAAATCATAAAAGAGCTTCTAATAGGAAGCATAAAAATAAGAGAGTTATAATTACAATAGTCTACAGGTTGATGCATAGGCAGAATAATAATTATAATAATCTGTAGGTTTATGAGTAGGCAGTTGTAAATTTACGAATCAATGAGGTGGCGACGAACGAGAAAGACAGAAGACAAAAGTCTCTATGAGTGTGTCTCAACCCGTGAAAGTTATACACGTTTCACTCTTCCACTCATACAAATTAAGGGATGTCATCCATTTCAAGTTTACCTGGTCATTTTAGAAAGATTATCCCTCATGTGGGAATGTCTTTAAGTTGTTCAACTGTGGATATGGCATAATATTGATTATACTATAATTAAAGTTATATTTTTTAAAGTTTTTATTAACTTTTAATATGTTTTGTACGTAGAAGATAAGAGAAAATGAAGAGTTCCATGATGAAGGCCGCAGGATTTTAGTAATGCAGCAATGAAGCTTGTAGTAATGGGAATATAGAGAAGAGAAAAGGCTTTGGGCACTCTATTACCATGTTAAGAATATGAGAGAATCGTTAGAGTATTTCATTATAACGCTTGTGTAACATTTATGCAATTCTAGTAGAGCTTTCATAGAAAATATACGAAGTCAAGAAACTGTATTTATAATAGTTTACGGATTGATGAATAGGAAGAATAATAATTATAAAATAAATACAATCATCCATGGATTGTTGAATTGGTAACAAGGATCTTACAGATTAATGCAGTGGCAGCGAAAAAAGGAAGGAAATGTGGAAGTTTTTTGTGAGTGTTCATCCCAGTTATTAGTAATTGTCTAGATGCTTCAGGAAAAGAACATATACTTTTTAGTATTACCAACTCATGATCATATTTTATGGGTAATTATAAAACCGAAGATCTAAGTACGATAAAAGTTTAGTGCCCTTCTTTCCTTTTTGTAGGCTAAGCTAATTCTAACATAAGAAAGAATGTAAACGAAGCTAATTTCTCTTGGCGGATGGCAATATTAAAAGTATTTATTGTAACCACTTTTATCATTTATATATTTTGAAGGCTCTTTATTATTTATCTTTTTTCTAATCTTAACAGTATCTAGAAGAAGAAGAAGAACAACAAGCCTTTATCGCACTAAGTGGTGTGGGCTACATGAATCCTTTTTCTCCATTGTCTTATTTAGTGTCATATTTTCATTTAATTATAATAAACATGCCCCAGTCTAAATCTTAGCACTATCTATTGGAATAAATCTTGCTTTCTTTTTTGTTGAGGATAAGCCAAGCTTTAGGTAATGGTTTCCACTCTGGTCAAAAAGCTTGATAGGAGCAACGAAGTGGCCATCTGTTTAGGCAATTCAGCTCTAACCACTTAAAATTCACTAGTCAGAAAGTGTGGAAATATGGAGCATAAATGCTATAGGGTTGCTTTTGGACTATAAGCAAGTTCAATAATTATAATTTTTTTCTTTAATAAGGTGATTACGATATTAGGTGAAGGGACCTAAAAGTTTTGACAGTGTCTAAGAGTTGTATTAGTTTTTATACATGGTTCAAGTGATGCACTGGTGTTGAGTTGGCGTGAACAAAGTGAGGCTATTTATTAATCAAGATTCTTAATTTTGGAGTAAAGAACACAAATTCTACCAGTAAGAGAGCTAGTCAAAAATACAAGGAGTACTAGGATTCTGTCTTAAAGCCCTCCTCTTTAGCTCTCTAACTCCATTGTTTCTCTTTTTCTTCCCCTTGATTTTCGAAGGCTAAGCACAATGCCTTTAATATTATAATTAAGAGGCTCAGACTAAAGTTTATAACAACACTCCTGAAACATTTCTCTATACTGATAGTGGATGGCAATTACAATAGATAGTCGTTTAATGCTGGAGTTTATGATTCAAATTGAGGAAGTTATGAGGAGGTGACCTTGAATTTGTTAGTCGTAGGCATTTGGTTATCATTATTAATTAACAAATTACATATCATGTTGAAGTCACTAAACTCTTAAGCATTTATGATGCTAGATTTAATCCGAAAGCAATTAAATACAATTATTGTTACTGGAAATTAGAAATAAACACAACAAGGGTTCATAAAATTGGAAATAAAATGACACGAATACAAACAAGACTTTATTGCGAGGGTGAAGACGATGGATTTTGGCTGGACCACGGGTGGGGGGATGGTTTGGAGAGCTATGAAAGTAATTAAATGCAGGGTAGAGAGGAGGCGGTAGCAAGATAGGTGCTGGCATCTTGTGGCGACAACAGGGAAGATGCTTAAGGGTGGTCTGTGGCGGGGAAGGCGCAAGATGGTAGGGTGCAAAACAGGGAAGAGTAGGCAGGTAGGGCGACAATAGTAATAGTGTAGGGGCGAGCTGAGCGACAACAGAAATGTGCAGTGGGAGTCGAGCAAACAGAGGAAGGTGCATGTGGGAGCCAAGCGACAATAGGAAGGTGTAGGGGGAGCCAAGCGACAATAGGAAGGTGCTGGGGACCTGTGCGACAACAAGGAAGATGTTGGATGACGCAAGATTGACAAGCCCCCACCTCAGAGCAGGATAACACCGCAACACCACTCGTCCTCATATACAATCTTAACAAAGGAAGGGATGCTCGGCGACAAGAGCTTTGAAATCTGGTAACACAAAGTTGAAACTGAAAACCCTCAAACAACCTATAAATAGAGTTTAAGGAAATAGATAAGTGGGGGGAGGGGGCGGTAGTTCCCTCCCCTTGAAAACACGTGAGTGGTTCATCAGGAGGTTGGACCAAAGTCTTTGCCGAATTAGTTAGACAGTTTGGCAGGCTGAGCTCCGCGTCAGTCTCCCTTGGTTGGGGAGCTTTCACCTCATCCATCCAAGCTTCTGGGTCTTCGTAGTATGGTGTAAAGACCGTTACATTGACTGTAGTCGAAATGTTATAGTCCTCTTGCAGGTCCATCTTGTAAGGATTATAGCTTTTAAAGTTTGCTGAAAGAACCATCTGCTCTGGGCTTGAGTTTGTTGAATGCTCCTGCTGGTAATCTCTCTTCATTCAGCTAGATCCACACTATATGTCCCTCCTTAAAGGTAACATTTTTTCTTGTTTTGTTTGTTTGTACTTTGTATTTGTGATTCTACTTAGTGATCTCTTTTCCGACTTCTTCATAGAGTTTCTGAATCTTGTGCACTAGTTTCTGAGCATCCTCACTAATCTCTGATGTCAGTAGGAGCGGTACAAATTTGAGCTAGGTGAGCGGGTTTTACTCTTACACGATCTTAAATGAGTTCAACTCGTAACTCATGGATCTGTTGTACGTGAACTCAGCTTGAGTAAGAATCAAGTCCCACTGCCTGATACTTTTCCTCACAAAGCATCTGAGCAGATTTCCATGGCTCTTTTTTATTACCTCTGTCTAAACATCTGCCTTGGGACGCATTGTCGAACTGAATTGAAGCTTAATGCCTAGTTTTTCCCGCAGAGTCTTCCAGAAGTGACTCAAAAACTCGACATCCCTATCGAAAGTGGTCTTGAGTATCCCGTGTAGTCTCACAATCTCCTTGAAATACAAGTCAGCGACATGCGATGCATCTAGTGTTTGGTGGCAGGGTATGAAATGCGTCATCTTTTAGAATTTATCCATGATGACCATGTTTGAATACTTGTTCCACTGTCCTTGGAAGTCCCACCACAAAGTAATGCTAACGTCTACTTATGGGTCCTCGAGTACTGGTAATGGGGTGTATAATAATGCATTCTACTCATTGTTTTTTGCCATATGACAAATCCTGCATTGTATGACAGGTTGCTCCACATCTTCCACTAGTCGGGGCCAAGAGAAGTGTTATCTCGCAAGTGCAAGAGTCTTGTCCGTTCCAAAATGTCCTGCAAATTTTCTACTGTGACTTTCCTGAACGATTGACTCGCGCAACCAGCATCTAGGAAAGCACAATTTACTCTGGTAGGATAGTTAGCCATCAACTCTGTAGTACTGCCCGACAGGCTTCTCCTTACACTGCTATAAGATTTGTTGGAAATCCTTTTTTGCCTCGTATAGCTCTTTTACTACCTCAAATCCCATGACTCGCGGCTGCATCACAGTAATCAGCAAGTGATAATGTCTGCTACACGATTTTGACTCTCTGCCTTGCGCTTAAGCATGAATTGAGACAACGCCAAAAACTCCACCCAAGTTGTGTGTCAACTCTTTAGTTTACTCTGGTTGTTCAAGAATTTCAAGGCATCGTGGTCTGTGAACAACGTGAGCTCACTTGTAAACAGATAATCACTCTAGTGTTCAAGAGTTCTCACAATAGTGAAACTTTTTGCCGTATGTCAAGTATTTCCTCTTGGAATCATTCAACTTCTCACTGAAAAAAGACAATTAAGTACCTCCCTGGCTCAACCCTGCTCCTATTCCCACGTCAGATGCATCACACTCTACCTTGAACAACCGTTTGAAGTCTGGTAGTGCCAGGGCTCGAACCATCCTTTTTGGGTATCATTCGGGAGAGAATAACACACATATTGATACTCTCTCTGACCAACCCTCTCGCAATTAGGGGTGTAAACGAGCTGAACACGAGTGAGCCCAGGCTCAGCTCGTGTTCGACTCGTTTATATTTCAAGCTCAAAAAGTGTGTTCGTGTTTGACTCGTTTGCTTAGCGAGTCGAACACAAGCCGTTCATGAACAAATAGTCATTTTAACAACTCTAATCACATAGTCATAAGATGTTAAGGATTGATGCAAGATTTAAAACATCATTTGAATTTAATTTAATAGTTTTTATTCTTTTTTCTTCATTAATACTTTTAATTGATTATAAATCTTTGTAGTCTTTTAGTCAATTAAATTTTTTAAAAATACTGTTCATCAAAGATATATATATAATCGATTAGTATTATTTCGATCCAAAACGAGCCGAACACGAACAAACAAATATTAGTTCGTGTTGTTCGTGTTCGGCGGGAACGAGCCGAACACGAGCTTCTTAACAAGCCGAATACGAGCTGTTCGTGAACAATGAGCCGTTTTGATAGCCCTACTCACAATGAATTATTGTAGTTGTTGTTGCAATTCCTTATACCATGCAAGTTTCAATCTGTAGGCGGGCCGCTTGGGCAACACTGATTATGGTATTAGATCTACGATGTGATGAATGCCCGTTAGTGGTGGAAATCTCGCTATAAGAATCTCGGTGATTACATCCTGAAATTCATGCTGTAATGGCTTTAGTGGTGTTGGTATCTCACTCTCCTCAGTTCCCTCTAGCAGGGCTACTGTCAGTGGCACTAGAGGATCTCAAACTGATTAAATGAAGGTGGCCCTTGGGACTAATGCCTTCTCAGTGTCGCTTACACCTCTCACATCCTTATCGGGTAAAAACATGATGCATTTCCCATTCTTTTTAAAGGAGAAAGTATTTTGAAGACGTCATGCTGAGTCTTGAGGCCGAACTATTAAGGTTTCCCCAATAGAATATGACATGCGATCATCAGAACCACTTCACACCACACTTGCTCTTTATATCTACCGGAATAGTTGACCAATCACTGTAGATCCACGCATATTTTTTTTCCGTTCTTTAACCAGGTAAGGGAGTAGGGCTAGGAATGTTTCTGCGTGACTAATTCTAATTTTTTCACCATCAGTGTGGATACCAAATTTTCACAACTTCTGCTGTCGATAATCTGACAACGAACATTCTCCTTCACCGTACACTTAGTGTGAAATCATGCCTCGACTATGATTGATTTCTCTCCGGCTCTGCTGCAGAACTCTCGTATGACCAACAATTCTTTCTCGTCTGTTTGGACCTGAAGTTCTTCCTCTCGACTATTCTCTGATTCCTCATCCTCCATATCCGTGACGATGTTCTAATCTGTGAATGTGACAACTCGACTCGTAGGACAAATGGAGGCTGCGTCTGAAGCTGACACCTGAAGCACCTTCTGACAAGTGTTATATTGGTAGAGCTACCTTTTTCCCGCTTCTTTCCACTCTGATATGTCTTGTCATTCCCTTGTGCTGTCTTGCTAAATCGTCCAGAGATAGCTTTGTTGATTGGTGTGGCTTCAGGTGAATGCCTGACTGAAGGCTGCTGCCTGAATGAAGATTGTTTCCAGTTCTATTTTTTGTCTTTCGCACTTTAAGATTAAAGTTTGAACATCCCTGAGCAACCAATATGACTGTAACTGCATTGCTTACAACGTGCTTCAGGTCCCCCAGGTACTGGGCTATAATGTGTTTCTCTGACTCGATTAACTCAAATGTCATATGTAACTGGTCAAATTGTGTCGTGAACCCCTCCACTGAAAGGTCTCTCTATTGTAGGTGGAGTTTCAAAAACATGTCTCGACGGTAATTAGGTGGAAGATATTTTATTTGCATTGCTTTGTTTTTGTTTTTCAATTTGCAAGCTTATCACCGTCTTCTCTTTTTTTTTTGTCTCTGTAAATTCTTCCATCATAAAGAGACATTTTTTTCAATTTAATGGCTACTAATTTCATCCGTTTTTCTTCTGACACCTTATATTTGGACTCTTAGCCTCCTTTGATATTGAATTCCAAAGCGGCATGACCGGTATTTCTCGTCACAGAGGTCTTCCCTGTAGAATAGATTCAGATCCTTGCTCTATCTCCTCTTTGACTCTCCAGATCACAGTCGAGGGTAATCTCTCACTTGGTCTCATTACCAATTTTTGTGAGCCT
>NEWO01000092.1:1210029-1247038 GCA_003013225.1 Phalaenopsis aphrodite
GAGAGGCTATGATTGTAATTAGGTAATGGGTAGGGAGGAAGCAGCAACATGACATGTGCTGGTAGGTTGTGGTGTAGCTGGGAGGATGTTCTAAGGGTGTTCGCCAGCAGGGAAAGTGTAGGAAGGCAAGGGGCTACAGTAGGAAAGGGTAGGCTGACAGGGCGGCAACAAAAATGGTGTAGGGGGAAGCCGAGCAACAACAAAAAAGTACAGGGGAAGCCGAGCGGCAATAAGAAGGTGCAAGGGGAGTTGAGCAACAACATGGAATATGTTGAATGGCGCGAGATTGACGAGATAACCACCACTTCGGAGCACGATATATCTGGAGCACCACCCATTTTCGGATACAACCATAATGAGGGAAAGGATGCCTGACAACGAAAGCTCTGAAATAAGGAAACACAAAAATGAACCCTAAAACACTCATACAACCTCTAAATAGAACAAAAGGAAGTGGTGGTGGTGGTGGTGGTGATGGTGGTGGTGGTGGTGGGGGGGGTTGTAGTTCCCGTCCCTTGAAAACACACAAGCAGCCTAGCATTAGGCTGAATCGAAATCTCTGCCGAACCAGTTGGCTGGTTCAACAGGCCAAGCCACTCATCAATTTCTGTCCAGTAACTTTTTTAAGTTCCCTCATGGCCTAAAATTCTTTACAGGGATGCTTTCATCTTGGGTTTCTCATGGCAATATCATGGATTCTCTTGGGAGTCTCATTCTTGGCTTCAAAATCTTCCTGACTCGCCTTAATGTCCTCGAGAATTGATCGTCTTATGATCAAATATGTAAAGTAGATTGCAAATATTGTTTGCATCATTCTCGAGCTAAGGAAGCCTGCTCTGAATCCGATAGAAATGGTTTGGCTTCTATCTTTCCAACAAATTCAATCATTTTTTGAAGTGTTGACTGTAAAAGCATAAAAGCTAGTCAGTGGTCAGGGTTGTTCTTGTATATAACAAAATTAAAAAAAATAAAGAAAAATTTACATACATACCACTTAATTCTTGTATATTTACATATTTAGCTTCTAAACTTCAATTTTTACATATATAGCATCGCACCCATGCATGAAAAGGTGTATTTCATTTTTTGAAGGTTAAAATGATTGTATCCTTTATGTGATTTGAAAGATTTAGATGGTATGAATGTAAAAAAATAAAGTTTAGTTCTTTGATATGTAAATACATAGGAATTGGGTGGTATATATGTGTTGACCTCATTTTGAGGTAATTACTCTTTTCCTTAGGATCCTAAGGTTTAGCTCTAGGGGTTCCTATTGACTATCTTAAAAAAACTAGAACTGAGACCCACATTTTTTAGAAATTCAAGCCACTTTCTGTTTCTCTTGTGATGTCTCGCTTTGATGATCTCAAAATCATTGTCTTACGGTCAAGTGGTAAAGGACTATCATGTGGAGACTCAATGAGAAGTTCCCAATATTACCTCAAGCCTTAGGAAAACCTCTTTAGGACTTTATCATCACACACACACACAAAATGCACAAAATTCACTAAATTGCACAAGATGAGACTTAAATTGAGCCTAAAAGATAGGTGAAAATGCAAACTTCTCCGGACAACCTCCGATAATAAAATAGGTTGCACCAACGCGTCCGTGATACCAATTTTAGTTAGAAAAGACATGCATATTGTCATAATTCCGCACACGAGCAAATTACACGCAAATCAATGAATTCATCAAAACAATATCCGACAGTGGAACGGAATGCGCCAGCGCGTCCGGAACGTCAAAATTACCTAAAAAGGACCAATTTTCTACGAACAGACGCACGAATAAAAATGCATAAATCAAATTTTATTTTTGAAATATTAAATATATTATAATTATATCATTATTTATTTAAAGTTTTTTTAATCCTGAACCCTATTTACATCTCTATCTCCACATTTAACTCCCCATGTGACCCATCCTGCGGCTCGATCAGCCGCTCGACTCGTCCCTCTCGTGTGCCCTAGACTCTATGACTGATCCACACAGCATTCCTCTGTCATTCGCGCATGCGGCTCACCTCCTCGAGCTTCGCTAGACCGAGCAGCTCTCCAACGATGAAACTCCACCTGACCGACTTTTTCTCTGCCCTACGCTGCATTTTCTCCTGCCTAAATGTATTTTTTCTTTTCCCTTTACCTAATTCGGTCACCAGTGAGGCTGGTAGGTGGCTGCTCTTCTCCTCTTTTGCCTATAAAACCCCACCTTGGGGAGGTCTTTAGGGTTGGCCGAAATTCTTAGAGGGTGGAGGTGCTGCCGAATTTTCTTCGGGTTTTGTCTTGAAGCTGCCCTAGGTTTGCATAAGAAGATCTTAATCCAATGAGCATTTTAAGAAGAAGAGAAAGGATTTGAGACACCTTTGAACGTGAACATTTGCTGTCGTATTTCTCAAGGCTTTTCAGGAGATTTAGGCTTTTACATCAGGGTACTTAAGAGGGGGTTTTTGCTGAGTTTATTTTTATAAGACTGGCTCTTGAGTTTGCTTTGAATCTACATTAAAAGGTATTCCTCTTCCTCTTTCTTTCCGCAAGCATTTAAAGGACATATCCGTTTTACCCTATTCTCATGCCTTGGGTTAAATGGATTCATAATTTATAAAGACGTGTTTTAGGAGATTTTGCTATAATGATTCCTTGCCTGGCGATATGAGTAAATTTTGTAATCTGTCACTTGGAATGTCCTTGAATACATTTGCTACAGTAATCTTTCTAATCTCTGTCATTTGGAATTACTCCTGAATGCATGTTCGTCCTAATGTACCTGGAATTGGGAAATTAAGGCTGCTTTAAGATTTATTTGAGCTTAGTATTAAGAATGAGAATGACTATATGATTTATGAGCTGAAACATAATCCACGCAGCTGCCTTTTTTCTGCTTGAAATCATGTTGGATGGAAATTTATTGTTCAAATTTATTAGGAGCTTATTTGGAGGTCTCAGTTTTGCTCTATGATGCTATTTGCCTATTTGAAATACATGCTAAATGAAATGTTGGTTCAAGGCTTGATTCTTAAGCTTTCTTTTATTATCACCCATGTTCAAATGTATGTTGGAATTCGTTTATGTTTATTCATTCCCTGTCTCTGTTCAAAGTATATGCTGGATGCAAATTTTGGGATTTAAGGCTTTGTGGAATCTGATTCTTGGTGTCTCTGTTTTGGCCCATTTGGTGTGCTTAGTTTTGGTTTCCTTTTGAATTAATTGTTTTATGGAAATTCTGCCATGTTTGACCCATTTTGTGGGTTCGGTTTTGGCTTCTTTTGGTTTGGATTTAGCTGAAAGTTTAATACTATTTTTGACCTCTTTGGCGAGATCAGTTTGGCCTGAGATATCGGCTCGATTTTTTTTGCATAAGATTTGCTCGGTTTTACCCTTTTGTTGTGCTCGGTTTTATCGCTGTCTTGGACTTGGTTTGTTCCTTGTGTTGAGCTCGGTTTTCCTCCTTGGTGGTCTCGGTCTGGCTCATTTGAGTATTAAGTCTTGGCTGAAATCTTTTATTGTTTTAGCCCTTGTGTTGGGTTCGGTTTGACTCTTTTGTTGGGGACGATTTGGTTGGAGACTCCTCTTTAATGGTCCTCTCAAGATTTTTTTATTGGTAATCAAGTTTGTCATCCCAAAATTCATGATTTCAATATCTACTTCTATGAAGGAATGTTTGATACGAGCAGACCAACTCACTATCATGACTTATGTGATAAAAAATGGTTTTAGTTCTAATGAGTTATACGAATTTGTATATTCACTCTCTTATGTATATCAAATGAAATGCAATGATAATACCTATGGTGACTTTTTTTTATTGTCTTAGTCCGTGAGTTTATTTTTGGGGTTGGACTGCTCTCTTTGTGGTCCCTAGCTGTGAGTTTGTCTTGGACTGGATTGCTTTCTTTGTTGTCCCTGGCTATGAATTTGTTTTGGACTGGGCTGCTTTCTTTTATTGTCCTTGTCCGTAAGTTTATCTTGGGGATGAGTTTGTTTCTTTGTGGTTCTTGGCTGTATTTTTGTTTTGTGGTTGGACTGCTCTCTTTGTGGCCCCTACCAGTGAACATTTCAGTTGGTCTTCCTTTGTCTTGTTTGGCAGCTTTCTGCTGCTCCTGGTTGTGTGCCGTTTCCTTTAGTTTTTTTTTATGATTAAAAAAAAAGGTTGGTTTAGATTTGGTTTTCTCTTTACTGTCTTTGGCCGTGAGTCTTAACGTGGTGGCTTTTCCTTTGCTGTAAGATGATTTAGTTTTTGTAGTCAGCTGCCCCTACCCGTGAGCATTCTTGTTTATTTCTTTTTGTCCTGATTGATTGTTCACTGCTGCTCCTGGCCGTGGACCTCCACCTGCAGCTCTTTTATGTTATATGGGGTTGTTTGTGAGGTTTTTTTTCTCTGCTCATTGTCACAAACCGTGAGCCTTGCTATAGTAGTTCTTTGGTTTTGTGACATGGTTGGTCCAGGCTTGATTTCTTCCTTGCTGCCCCTAACTTTAAGCTTTTGCCCTATTTCTTGTTTAAAGTGTGGACTTATGTTGAAGTTTGGTTGTGCATTTTCTGGCTTCTACTTATGGGTTTGTTGTGCAGTTCGGTTGTCCCTTTTCTTGGCCCTACCCGTGAGTTTCTGGATGATTATTCAGGTTTATTTTGTCCCGGTAGTAAGCGTTTCTATATTTTCTAAATTAGTGTTACATTTATATAATTGTAGAAAGCTTCTAAAAAGGAGTGTAATTGAATGGATTGGATATTGGTATGGTTTTGAGGATTTAAAAAGTTGCTCCTATGGATTATTCTCCTTATTTTGAGATTTGAAAGCATATAAAATTGCTATTTGGAAAAGTTTTTGGAGATTTTACTCTTAAAGCTTGGAGAACATAAATACTATATTCGGGTTCATGCATGGATGTGTGAGTGCATATAAGTGATGGAGCCATGGATACAGTGTTATGTTAATTTTGAGCCCATTTCAATCTATTTGAAACAAAAATTTGGAGAGGATGTCCTTCTTGGGTTGATCTAATTATATAAAATTTGAGAAGATGATATCCTCTGGATTGATTCAAGGATCTTGGACTCTCTTTTTCAAATCTTTTTGTCATAGTTTTGAGGGTTGCTTCACCCTTTATCCTTTCGACCTTTTGGGTGGATGAATTCCTCGTCTCTCTCATCCTCATTTTTTTTTTTTCTTGCTTATTGGTTCGATTTTCTGTGCTTATATCTAACACATAAACACTCATATATAGTCTTTTGATATATATGAAACCATCAAACAAGGTTGCAAGTATGTCGGTTTTGTTTTGGGGCTTAGGGTGATGATGACAAAGGCACGCCGGTGGTAGAACAAAATGATATCTCATCTTACAAAATTAGGACTCAATTCTAGGACCTGATGAACTGTAGGATGAAAGTATCATTCACTGACACAAAACTAGCGGGGGACTCGTACTTTCTTAGGTTGTTGGCGGTCCTACGCCCAATGACGTGATCGACTCGTGGACAACTATTCCTTTTTCAAAATTGATAAAACAAGTTGATAAGAAAAGATGTAATATATTTTTTTTACTAGAAAATTAATACAACTTTTTTGTATGCCTGAAATTTTATGTGCACGCTAAAATATAAATTTTAAAAGTGTCATAACTTGGTTGTCTACTTGTTGTTTACCGATACCGGGATAAAGAGTACCCTTCTAAGTTATGTTCAATAGGACACCCTTCTAGTTGAGTGACAGACTTTATACATCCGGGTGACCGATAGTAGCCGTCAACATCCCTCGAGTATAACTATATTATATTTGAGCCTAACCTCGACTCGAGTGCTTGTGGTCCCCTCTTTTCGGATTTTTCGTATGTTTTATTAGATTCTGGACAAAACACTCGTGGTCCCTTTTCCGAGACTTTCCCGAGATTTTGATGATTTTTTTGAAATTGTCATTTGTCGAATTTTTTTCGAGTTTTTCGTTGTGAGTCATTTGTCGATTTTCTTGAGTTTTCCAAACAATGTTTCTTTTACTTATATAGTAAATTCTCGCTCGCTTAAAGGAGCAGCAGGACTCCCAGATATACATGTTTGATTGACATTACAACATTTTATTTCACAGTATGTTATACTATTCTCTCAATACGCTATACTGTTCTCTTTCTTTACTGTTTATTATATTGTCTTTTTCTTTTATATTGCATGCTTAATTGCTTTGTTACACACCATATCTTAGTGTATGAAAACCTAGTGATTACATATACCTATAAGATTGACATCAAACCTGAAGTTGCTACGAAGAATAACTTAGATCGAATATCGGCATGACGAGGACATATGGAGGAACTACTTCAAGATGAATTTACAACATCAAAACAAGTTCACATCACCGATCACTTTCTTTAGTTTAAATAACAACCCATAGAATTTCGAGGTAGTTTGTCTAGCGCAGCGTAAACCCTCGCATACCAGCTTTAGGCTTTTGCACAACCCTATTGTGCAATTTTAAGTCCTAAAACTTTAGGATTTCGAGGTTATCGTATGGTACAGTGTAAATCCTCCTATCTTTTTAGGTTATTTGCACGGTCAGATATCGTGCGAATGTAAGTCCTAAATTCTAAATAAATTGCATAATTAGAACATTAAATCACATCATTTCAAAGATATCAAACCAAACATTAGGATAGTTGGGAGATCACCAGGGTTTTTCTTGGATCAGTGATATCTTTTACTATTTATTCCTTTGGATTCCTTAAAAGTAACTGTTCTTGTTTGAGCCACTCTTATTTGATTTTTCCATGTACAATCTTTGAAACTTAAACTATGAAATCTTAAAGGCAGAACCACTGATCTTAATCGAGAGTTTTCTTAAGTGATCCCGACCATTTAAGATGTAATTAACTATAGGGACTTGCCTCTATATGGAGCTTAGAACCTAGGTAAAATAAACTATATCGAATTCTTATATTAGATAGGGAAACTTGTTGACCTTATAGAAAATATTTAGTAGACCAAATAGATGTTACAGATTCTTCAGTTTAGGTGATTACTACAAGTGATATGTTTATTCTTCGAGATAAGTGTATTATTTGTGGTATCGTGCTTAGTCACCCAAACTATCTAAAATGTGAGACTTTTTTGCTCTAATTTATTTCAAAATTAAAATATTACTTTCAAAAAAAATAAAAAATTACAAATTTATATTAAAACTATTTTCATATTTATAAAACTTATCTCCTTTTTTCAAAAATCATAAAGCTTAAGTTAAAATGGCAGACAGTATGTAGATGCCCATAAAATAAAATTGAGCTGATGCAATTTTTTAAGTTTACCTTAATTTGGAAAAATAATGGTTTGATTTTCATTAAAAAACTGGCCAATTGGTTTTTAACTTGCGATATGTTTTGGTTTGGTTTTCTGCTTCCACAAAATCGAAATGATCTTAAAACAAAGCAACAGTGATTGATTTCAAAATCAATGGTAAAACTCATATTTTGGAAAGTTCAGTTCTTGGAATGATATGTAGTCCAAAGTATAGATTCTATGAAATTAAGTTTTTGAAAAATTGAATCGAATTTGTTGTAAAAAACTGGCCTGTCAGTTTTCTTGACAAAAATTTAGCCATTTTGGTTTTCAGACTAAAGAACCATTCCAAAATTATTGGTTAAAGAAAGTTTGGCCATTCAGTTGACAATAAGTCAGTTGTTTTGGTTTTCAGTCTAACAAAACGAAAACCAATTGGTTCAATCATCACGATTAGCAAATCCATTGAACCGACGTGAGACACACCTCTAATAGTGTAAATTCTTTCACCTATTAGGGAAAGAGAATTCTGAGTTCCTCACACCTTCTCATTTGCAAGTCTCAGTGAAATTTGAACACTTCGCTTTGAACATCCCAAAAAGAGAATAATTTTTCATCTCTTTTCCCAGCTAAAGTTGAGTTCTTTATTTTCGGCAAGTGGAAGTAGGGGTCCTTCTTGCTTTCACTTAATATTCCAATTGAATGTTAGAAACTAAGCGCACATATTTACTCAATGGAATCAATTAGAAACTAGATGTTGTATGGTCAGCTGCTATATTTTCTCCATTATTCGAAAACAAAAATAAAAACTCTAATAAGGAAAAAAAAAGGTACTTCTGAACTTAATTTATGCCATTCCAGCTTCATTCGAAGTCTTTCAAGAGTCCATAAACACTTAAAAGTTCACTCTCATGCAAGAATGTTTTGAATTATGCAACTAAATTGAAGGAAGCTAATCAAGAAATAAGTGGCTATTATGCACAAAAAACAATGAGAAGTGGGCTCACACATCGAACCTATCTTATTTTAGCTTGTTCGTGATGACCTATCCTTCACTTCTCTGTTTACATCAAACAAAAAAATTCTAATGTTGTTTGATAGTTAGATAAAATTTGATTTCATAGCTATATTTTCTCTTAATATGATTTCCTTAGTGGAGTTTGGGCCACTTTCCTAGAAGTGATCATTGAATCCACTTGCATGCATACCTGGTGAAATAAATGCATAAGAATGTTGTGCTATACTGAAATACTTATCAGGCAAACAAAATCATTCACCAAAGCATAAGATAATGATATAATAGATGAGCCTAGCCAACGAAACAAAACAAAACCAGAAGAGCCATAATGACTTACTGTCACCGTATGGAATCAACCAAGCAGCGGCAGAGGCCAGTTGAAAGAGAAAAGAGTAAATAAAATTTTCACATATGCTTTAAATTGTGGCAACAAAAAGAACCAAATGAAGACAAATTGGAGCTAACAGCATAAGCCATAGAAATGGAAATGAGATTGAAGCGTATTGTTAAAAAAATGTTCATTGTTGCCTTTAATTTCCTTAAAAAATGCAATGAAGCTGAGATTAGAGGCAGCGTGGAAGAGGGAAAGAATGTGAAAGTTGTTACCGGAGAAATAACTAGGGATTAATGCAACTTGAGCTTACAAGCACAATTCATAATTTCATAACAACAAAAACTACAAACACTGGTGCATGATTAAAGAAGCAATTCATTTATTCCCTTCTTCCTTTTGTTCTTCCAAAAATTTGTGAAGAAAACCTTGTATGGACAAATATCAATAGGGAAATTTTTCTAGTTGGAGAAAAAGCAAAAAATTTCGCTTGCACTAATAAAGACAAAACAATGAGAAAAGTAAAATAAATGAAATATAACCATGGAGGCCTGCAACAAATCACAAACAAGGACCAGTCAAGGGATTTAGCTTGTTTGCAATTTATTTTATTCATTTTAAAGGCAGCTGGTTGACTATTTAAGTGTTGAAAGGAACATTTTCCTATGTTTATTTCATTTTGGAAACATTGCAATCATAATATTTTACTTTAACATAAAAAAAAAATCACTGCCTTGCATTTCTCTTAAACTTCTAGATGTAGGCAAATGAAAGGAAGAAAGGAAGAAAAAGCCATTTTAGGAGGAGAAAAAATAAAGATTGCACTAGCATCGTTAATAATGACAAAGCACACAAATAAAGGCAAAATACACTCACCTGCTTTAAAAGAAATAAGAAACATCACAGTCTAGTCATTTTTTTTTAATTCTTTGTTTCTTCACACACACAAACACACACATACCGCACATGCAAGACTTTGAACACAAAACCTCTTGGTTGAATGACAGCTCTCAACCAGTAGGCCAATGTGACTTGCATATCATAGTTTAGTGTCTTAATTCTCCTTAAAATATGCAAAGAGCCATATATTATATGTAGATAAGTTGAAGAGAAAATAGGTAAATCACACTTAAGCTCTCAATCTATTATGATTTTTGATGGGAGGGTGGGGCTAAATTAAAGAATGTGGGATATATAGGATATAGAGTTTCAAGAAAGCTTGTGCGTGTGAGGAAGGAGGGGAATCCAACCTATAATTGTGCATATTTTACATTAAATTTGATGAATCAGTCACAACGTTTCAAACTGCACTTCATCATGAACTATGTTGCAAGGTGCAAGATACTGCACACATAACATGCTTGATCAACGATAATGATTCTAGTGTTTCATGGCTTTGGTTCTGCGTATGGTAATTCTTACACCTTTTAATGGTGTATGGAGGCATAGATGCGCTCGGGCTAGTTTATTTCGGCGTGATATTTGTAATTGATTGAAGCTAATTTTTAGAACTTGTTTTCATGTTTTGTTTAATAAAATTTGAATGAGATGAATTTCTCAAGTTAAAAGTTATCTTCAATGCGTGAGGTGAGTTCCATTCATGAGGGCTTGCGAGTTACTCTCATTTTTTATATAAAATATTAATGTTATAACTTAAATTAAATTTCAATTGGATTTGAATATTACTTTTGTTCATAATAATGATAATATATTGTAGGATTTATGGAATGTTGAATATAAATGAAATTCATTTTACTTTAAACAAATACTCCAACTTGGTTCTCATAGTGCAGAAAACCAAAAACATCGGTGAAACACACTTAGTGAAACTTTTGAAACTCAACTCAACTTCATCCAAATCCTTACAAAGAAATGAGCAGTCCCTCCATGAAGCCTAATTTTGGCAACGTGCTTTTTTTATGCATTTAGCTTACTTGATTTTATTTTCTTTGAATAAACACAAATTGTTTGGTCACTATGATTTTTAAATTATATGATCTTTAAGGTACAAAATAATTGACTTCAAGATTATAAATTGATCATTAGCATGGTTAGGTTGGTTTATTATGTGGGGTTGAATAAATCTAAATGATTTGTAGATAAATAAGAAAAATAATAAAATAGATTTCAAATGGAGAGAAATGATCCACATGATTTTAAAATAGATTAGAAAATGGTCTATATAGATAAGCATTTAAATAATAATGGAAATGCTTTACTTGAATATTTTTCTTGGCTCGAAAGTAATAATCTATACTAATTTTCATCGAGAATAGATTGGAAGATTGGAGAGAATTTGCTTTGCCTTGAAAGAGACTAAGATCTATATTAACACCCCGTAGTTTTTTTATTCTCAATGACATATTTGTAGTCCTTTTAATCTATTATGAAATAGGCTTGATAGGCAAGGGAAATCTCAGGTAGATGCACTAACTTTTGTGGTTTATTTTGCATTCAAAACAGTACCTAAAAGCTCTAGTGCCTTGACACATAATAAAACGATGTCATGTGAGGCATATTGGATTGGAAGTTGTTGCTGCAACTAGTTAAAGTTATGTGAAGGGATTTTTCTCATTGTAGGGTTTATTAAATGACGAAAAGGATGGAGAAAGCAGAAAATGAAGGAAGCACACCACTTTTTATTAAGTATAAAATTGTTGATGTATTTATAAGTTTCCTCTGTCTGCTTCAACCTCAAGAGTTGGGATAAATTCTTTGATGAGAGCTGGAAAAACAAGGAAGAGGTATTTGAGATGGTGAAGCTTGATGATTTCGAGAAAAAGTTTCAAAAGATATTTAACAACAAGATGTAAACTTGAAGCAGTTATAGAAATTTTGATTATCATAGGTGTTGTTGTTCCTCCGGGCATAAGTATGAATAATTAGACCATTTGTGTAATGCTCAAGTCTTTATCTATGTTTTTAAGAATAATTTTTGCTTGTTTACTATATATCAACTTCAAAATTATTGAAGTAGGAATCCAAAACAAAAAAGAAAACATGGAGAAAGAAGAAATATTGGAAGCACAACACTTTCTATTGCATATATAATAGTTGATGTAATATCTCCTTGTTTTCTTGCCAGGAGCTCAATAGGACAAATAAAATTTTTAATGATGGCTCAAAGGTCAAGAAATGAAGTTTGGAAAGATATCAAACAACAAGATATGAACTAGCGAAGTAGAGTTGTTTATTTTAATTAGTATAGGTGTTGTTGTGCTTCTAGGTGCAACTACGAAAGCAAAGCATATAGTTTATGCTTTTAAAAATGTTTTTTTGCCTCCAAGCTACAATGGGGATTCATCCTAAGGCTGACAATGATTTGATTTCGAGTGAGTTTTGCTAAACTTGAACTCAACTGTTGAGCTCATCTTGAATTGAAAGCAATTTAATTATTTGTCGAGCTAACTTGATTCTAAATATTTTGATTTTGGTTAAGCTTGAATTCTATATTTTGGTGACTTAAAATTGCGGAAAACATAAGAGTTGTCTGAGCTATTGAACTAAGAACCCCTATATGAGCTATGTTATGAAATACCAACCAACGGACCAACTATTGCTTTAAAAAATTTCTAGTCAAATCAATTTGAAAGTGAGAGACAATTGATCTTTGATTTTGTTAAAATGGATTCAAATTACTCTACTCGAACTTGTTTAAATTGATTTTGATTAAACCTAAATAGTAAGTGAATTTTGAGTTTAGTTTTTTGTTTCCCTTCATTCGACTCTACGTTAGAATGAATTTTTAAAAGGACGAAACTGTGAATTGGGGCATTTTGCTTCAATGAGGTGATACATAAGTCTTCAGGCATAATGATTCATAAGCCTCTAACTGAAAAAAAGAAAAAAACTAATACAATTTAAACTATTTCATTAATATTCCATAAGTACACTTTTTCACATGTTTAATATTGAGGAGTGCAGGCTAGGCGAGCTTGCTTCTTTTTTTTTTTCACTTCACGAGCAATTTTTTCATCATAAAATTCATATTTTTTGTTGAACATAATTTTTTTTTTGGTATTTTCTTAGGTACTTTGACTTGATTATTTTAGGATTGTATCTTGTCTTCTAACTTCACTTATTTTTTTAAATAAACAATAATATAATATTATAGAAAATTCGTTAGACAAAAATATTAAAAAAATGTCAAGAGAGAAAATTAAAATGGAAAATTTCAAAAGAAGAAAAAAGAACACTAAAAAATGGAAATAAGTTCAATTAAAAGTCATAAAATGTTTAAAAATAATTAAATATGTATATTTTAAAAAACAGAAAAAATAAAAGTTCATAAATGTTAACGAGTAGTATTATTAAAAAAAATCTCAGGTAATATTTAAAAATAAAAAAAGATAATGCACAATAAGGAAAATATGGATTTTAGTATATTTGTACCATAAGGTGAAGTCTGCCTCAATTGCCATAAGGAATTTTTTTAATTCTTTTTTTTTTTTAATAATTTGAGGAGTCTGACTAAAATGTCATGCCTCAAATAAGAAAGGCGAAGCCTTAAACCATTAAACTGTAAGGTTTGAGGGAATTTTCGGGAACTTTATGATGAAACATCCGACAAGATTGTGTGCCTTGAACCCTTTTTTAATCCATGGTTAGAATAAACTGTTTGTAGTGCACTTCTGTTACTCTCTTATTTTGATTGTTGCATTTACATCTTTGATAAACGAGTCATTTCATTTACATGGTGTGCTCGTGATTTGTCCATGTTAGTTTTTTAATTTCTCCCCTTTATTGAATTTTTGACTATATTGTTCTAATTAAAAGATTATATAAATATATTATTGTCATCAATTGTCATATTCTCATTGTCATCATTTTATTTATGGGTCGGAGCTGACCTTGAGATTATATTCATGGAAAAGATTAGCTCTATGTTAGGTTAGGTTTCCTATTAGACATGTAGAGTTCAAGTACTCTTTCTCAAGTCTCTTTGTCTATAATGTTAATAACTCACTTATCTATTCCAAATGAGGATTCAATGCAACCCAAAAATATTTGTAACATTTATGACAATAGTTCAACTTTGGATATTCTTTATAATCAACTTCAACATTGTTGTGGCTTATTATTTAGACTTTCTCCGCTATTCTAGCAATTTTTTCTTAAAGAAGTCTCAGGACAAGCACTCTAGGGGTGGGGATTCATATAGAGGGTAATTCTCACGTCTACTTAATAGAATATTTTGAAACGGATGTAATTCAGCCATGACCTTTATCAATGTTATAGTTTTGTTGATTGTGATATTAATCCTACCAACAATCTATTGCCTGCACTTCGAAAAAAATTTCAATTCAAAAATTGACGAGGATGATATCCAACATAGATGTTCCCCTTTTAAATGATAGATTATAATCATTAAAACACTTCTTTTCTGTTCTCACATTTTTTATTGATAAATTTTCAGGGAAAAAGCAGAACTCTTTTTCCACTTTCTTGTTGTGCCTTAAGCCTGATTTTATTTTATGATGTTGTGTTTTGATTTATTCATTTTTTCTATTTTCTATTTTCCTGGGTGCAATTGCTTTGATATTTCCAAGAAAGCAACTTATAATGATTGAGCAAGTGGAAAATTTACTCACCCACGAAGGTACAAATCGTGGTGTGGTTGTGATCACACATTGTCACGTCACGGGTGCACCATTGAACAACATGAGGTTTGAGGCATGCTTATAGTTTCAAAATTAAACTTTCATTGCAGGAGAACTAGAGACGTGGTGTTCATTATCTCAATTATTATTTGGTCATGTGGTTTGAAGTTTCAGAGAACATATTAGAATTCCTATTTCCATTTCATAGAATAAGTCCTCATAAATGATAATCAACCTGAGTCTAGATTTATTTTCTTCTGGTCAATTCCATACATACTGGCTGGACTGAATAAGTAAATCACGCTCTATTTGATTAATCGGGGGAAAAAAGGACATTGATTACCCATGTACGGTATCATATATAGAACATCTATTGCTGTGAACTAGGAGAAGAATTTTTGTAATTCCTACATATATAAAATATCTGTTGTTGTGAACTAGGAGATGAATTGTTGTAATTCCTACATTTATAATGGTAGACCTGAACAGGCTTTGCAGGTTGACGACATTAAGTTGGAAGAAGTTGGCCCAAAGTTTGAGCACCATGAAATGTTTCCTTCTCGGACTAACACAGGTCAGTAAAATGCATTTTTTGATCTAAATGTTTCATTAATCTCTGTAGTTCTTATATCAGTTGTCTTAAGCTTTTTCATCATAACCGTTTAGTAATAAATTTCGGTAGCTTGCATTTCAATTGTCACAATTCTGCTATTCCCTTTTTTTGCAACACTTTCAAGATTCGTTTTAACCAACTATGCCTAAATTGAGGCCCTATGACGCAGGAGTTTTTTCAGGACAGTTTTTTTGTGTTACTGCAGCTGCTACAGTACTTTGGGAGTACAAACGGCGGGAAACGGGAGTCGGGTCTTCGAAACAGTCCCGTTTTCCTCTTTTATTCTTCCTTGCCTATTAGCCTTCTTTCATTTGTAGTCTTTCTTTACGTATGTGTGTATTAGGGTTTGAATTTGTAGTTTTTTTGGTGTATTTTGTTTAGGAAAGCCGCCGATGTTTGTTTTCACCCTTTGAGGGTTGTATCCGATGGTTTGGGTGGTGCTCCGGCTGTATCTCTTTCATGAAGAGATGTTTATATTCCTTATTCGCGTATCGCATCCTCCCTACACCTCTCGCCACCGCCATTTCTTGCTGTAGCTGTCCAGAATAGTTTCCAACACTACTATTCCTGCAGTTTCTGCATTACAGCCCACATTTCATGTGATTCAAGTGCTTATGCTTGCTGCCATCGCTGTTCCAGTCACCATAAATCCTCCCCCATTCCCACCAGCTGATGTCCCGGTCATTCCAGGCCATGTTCCTGCCGCTTAACTGCTGTCCCAGCCCTCTTGCACCGCCTCCCGAACACTTATCCGCTGTTCCACCCGGCGGGAACTCAAATTCCACCTTGTTGCTGCCCAGGACAGTAGGGACTAGCTGTTCTATTGTCATCTCCGCCCACTTACTCCGTGTTCCCTCCTTACCACCACCTTCCAAACCTCCACCAATCACCACCACCACCCCGAGATCCCACCTTAGTTTGATTATTTGTGTCATGCATGTTGCTATTTCAAATTTCTGGGCGCTGTATTGTTGTATTTTCCCTTTTTAAGTGTGTTGATTATAACCACTTACTTATTTTTTGGTAATAATATAATTTTTATTATCATGGTTTGGGTTAACTCCGGTATCATTTGGTATTAGAGCTAGCCTAATTTTAGTCATATCCGAGGATTTTTCAGCATCCTCCTTACCCCCCTCTACTAAATTTTTTTTCTTTCCTGTTCCCAAACCTTAACCACATTTTGACCTAATCCTAATTCTTCTTTACTGATTTTCAACATCAACAACCTCAAATCAAATTCTCGAAACCATCGATTAGTCCACTACACTCTCTTTCACCTTTCAACTCTAAACCCTTGTCATGCCACCAAGGAGATACACACTTGAGCCTACCCGGGAAGAGATATAGTGGGAGATCCGTCGACTTCAGTGGAGGCTTGCAGACATTGATGATGAAATCCAGTGGAAGATTACCCTCGATCGGGGTCAGGATAGTTGAAGGGGAGCTAGAAACGAAGATCAGAATCCCTTCCATCGAGAGGACATTAGTGATGCAAAAGACCGGCCACGATGTTGTGGAATCCACTATTAGAGAAGGCTAAGAGAAGAGTCAACATATGAAGAACGGGAGATTCTGAAGATGAAGTAGGAGATACAACGTCAGTTCTTACCACCTTACTACAAATCAAAAATTCAGACTATAGATCAGAAGTGGACAAACCACACACTGAGCAACCACCACACTTACAGACAAAGTTTAACATCAGGATCTTACAATTGGAATACACCCAGGAGAACACCTAAAACGACATTGTTAGAGGAAAAAAATGATTTAGAATGAAGAACAGGTGGAAATAATTAACATTCTTAAATTTTTAACAACCAGGAAGTATAGCAAGTGCCACTGATGTGGGCATGTTGAAATTAGACTTCACAACCAGGGGATGATCTGTTTCACTTAGCAGGACATTTTTGAAAATTTTGGTAATGACGACATACATTGAAGATGGTGAGGACATAAAGGAGGATTAACTTCTAGTTGAGGAGGAAAAGAGACACATTGTTCCAGCTGAGCTCATGTGAGAGACTCCAACGGACTTCACGGTGAGTGTCCAAGGTAATATTGAGTTCAAGGAATTGACACCAGTGACATGACAACCCCAAATATGAGAAACTCAGACTATTTAGATCTGTAGACTCATTCTTGGTTTGCCTATACTGAGGGAGGTCCAACACGTCAGAAATGGAGTCCTTGTGGGCGATGTCTCGAAGACTACATTGACTTATTCAGATGTTAGATTCAGTTCAACAAAATACCCATCAACAGATGTTCAACTAGGAGGGATGAACCCCAACTTTGAAATGTCTATTAGGAGCTTGATTGGGAAGAAAATTCTTCAATGAGATCCAAATTCTATTAGTAAAGAAGAAATATCTCTTAAGTGGTTGCTAGTGAGAGGGGTGCAGCCTTTCACATAATTCACTCATAGTTGATTGCTCCTCACATATCAGTTTATCAGCTACATTCCAATGAGTACGAGGAGTGGAAGAAGTAATTTACGAAGGGGATGACTCAATATTTGATTGGTGAGAACGTTGGTCTATCTACAGTGCCAACTCAGGTTGTGCTAAAAGAGGACGGATACCTATTATACCGAAATGCACTTTGAAACGACAACACCTACTTTATTGACCTACCAGATGGTTACAATATCTCTGCTACCTTCAATTTGTCAGATTGACTTCGTGCTATGATGAGCCAAAAGCTTCGACAAATGAGATCGAAGTTTCCCCAACCCTGGGAGATTGACGTGAAAGCTTTTTCCTGCGCAATTTTCTTGCGGTATTGTAGTTGTTGCAGTACCGCGGGAAAACATATAGCAGGAATTGGGTGTTGGAATGTCGAAACAGTTCCGTCTTTCTTTTTCTTTTTTTCCTATTATCTTTAATTTCTTTTTAGTCCCTTCCCTTATATGTGTGTAGTAGGGTTTGTATTAGTAGTTTTTTGGTGTGTTTTGTTTAGGATAGTCGCCGACATCCATTTTCTATCTTCAAGGGCTTTAGCTGAGAGTTTGTGTGGTGCTCTGGATGTATCTCTCTTCCGAAGTGGTGTTTATCTTCCCTATCCCCCTCCGCATCCTCCCCACATCTCTCCCTATCGCTGTTTCCTTCTGCAACCGCTTGGAACAGTTGCCGACGTAGCTCATCCTGTAGGTTCTTCATTCCATCCCACATTTTCTGCGATTCCAATGCTTCTGCTTACTGCCATCATTGTTCTAGCCATCATAAATCCTCTCCTTGTCATTCCGAGCCACTTCTCTTTCACCCAACTGCTATCCTAGCTCTCCTGCATCGCCTCCTGACCACATATTTGCTATTCCAGCACCTCAGAAACTACATTCCTCCTTGCTGCTGCTCAGGACAATAGGGATCTGTTGTCACTTTGATCACCATCACCATCCCGAGATCCCACCTCAGTTTGATTATTTGTGTCATGTATGTTGCTATTTCAGATTTTCGAGTGTCATGTTGATGTCTTTCCTTTCAAGGGTGTTGATTGTAACACCCTATTTATTTATCATATTATGGTTTGGGTTAACTCCGGTATCACCCTATCTCTTATATCACTTTAAATTTCTATTTTTTTTATTCCTACTTTTTGACAGTGGCCTTCTGAACCTATATCAAAATATCTGCCCTTGTAATTAAAATTATTTATACCGAAGTTAATCCAAAAAACAATAGGAAAACTAAAAATTATTACTGCAAAGCCGATTAGGTTGTTACAACTCACACATTGAAAAAGAAACACAACAACAAAAATAAATAAAAAACAAACTAAAGTGTATCTCAAGGATGGTAGATGTTGGCGAGGTGGGCTTGCATGGGTAGGTGTTGACCTCATTTTTAGTGAGGTCTAGTCTTTCTCTTAGGGTTTATGATCTAGCCTTAGGAATCTCTCTTTGACTATCCTAGAGCCTTAGAAATGGGACCTGCCTCGTTTTAGAAATTCAACCCACTTCTGTACCCTTTTGGAGTTTCGCGTGTGTGGTATCAACTTCTAGCATTTAGAAAGAGTGAAACCAACACGAGGGAACTAAAAAGGAATCCCTATAGGACATTTAAGCCTTTGAGTGGCCTTTTGCACAATTTGCACTCCCGTGCGCACAAACTTCGCAATTCGGAGAGTCGTTTGCACCATTATCTGTCGAAGACTTGAATAGATTTTGGAGACGATTGATCGCAGGTTAAAATTTTATGAAATTTAAATTTTGACGTGTTTTTGACCCAATTGTCGACGATGCCGTCCGAACGACCCCGGATGACAAAACAGATTGCACCGGTGCGTCCGGAATGTCGATTTTGCTTAGGAAAGACATCCATTTTGCTAAGGTCCTGCGCGCGAATAAATTGCCTGGGATTTATATATATATATATATATATATATATATATATATATATATATATATATATATATATACATATATATATATTAATTTATAAAAAAAACAAATCCTCTTTTTTCCTTTTAAAGCCCTAAATCCCTAAACTCACGCACCGCACCCGAGTTCTGCCTCCCTTTCCCTCTCTCGTTCGCGTATCCCGCTTTGCCCTTTCTCGGTCTCGAGCTGATCGAGCCCTTCTCCTCTACTCGAACTTTTTTTTGTTTTATCGAAGTTTTGAGACAGAACACTCGTGTTATTTTTCCTTTCTTTCGGGATTTCTCTAAGATTTTTGTGATTTTTTTTTCTTTTCTTTTACTTGAGTCTTTTCTCGTTGATTTTTTCGAGTTTTCTGTCATGAGCCTTTGTTACACTCTTCTTCGGATTTCCTGGACAACGTTTCTTCCAGACTTCGCTTTTTGCGATGCATTTAAACTTGCTATACTTAAGGAACAGCGGATCTCACGGGCGTACATGTTTGCTTTACGTTTTACAGCACTTCATTTTCCTGTTTCCACCTGCTACTGTTCTTTCTATACAACATGTTATACTTTTCCTGTTTCCACCTGCTACTGTTCTTTCTGTACAACATGTCATACTTGTCATGTTTCTACCTGTTACTGTTTTTTCTGTACAACATGTTATAAGATTCATGTTTCTACCTGCTACCGTTCTACATGCATTCTACTGTTTGTTATGTATTGCACATTTTATATTATATAGCTTTAAGCATGCCTTCTTTTTATGTAGGACGTTTAGATGACTATTACCATAGGGTCGTTTGATTTGACATCATAACTGGACACCCTAGAAAACTTAAACTCGTCACGTCGAGGAGCTTGAAGCTAGCGTGGTGGGCAGCACGATCATCTTCAACAACAGAACATGTCTTCCCCAGCTTAACCATTCTTTTCCTAGAAATTAAACAATAAGCCATAGGATTTCGAGGTAGTTTGCTTAACACGACATAAATCCTCACTTTATCTGTTAGGTCTTTGCACAACTAGATTGTGCTATTTAAGCTTTAACTCGTTCTAGGTTCCGAGGTTATTGTCCGACACGACATAAATCCTCATATCTTCTAGGCGACTTGTGTGACCATGTCATGCAAGTATAAGCCCTAATTAACTAAAATTAGCAGGATGAAACACTTGAATAATTTATTCTCAAAACTGAAGCCAAACCATAGGATAGACTGAGAAGTCACCGGGGTTCGCCTCCGAATGTATGACCTCCTCTAGTTCTTCCTCATTTGGATTCCTCAAGAATGTTCTGAATTTGAGCCTCTTTTTGGTTCAATTTCTTTAAAATGTCCTATCTTTTTGACCTCTTTGAAGATGGTATTCCCTGATTTTTATCGAGAGTTTTCTTAAGTGACTTCGGTCATTTAAGATGTAATTAACTATAGGGGCTTGCCCTTATAAGAAGTTTTTCCGAACCCATCCTAAAATAAACTCTATTTAATCCTTTGTATTAAATAGGGGAACTTGTCGGCAAATAAAACGGTTTCGCAGACCAAACAGATATTATATATTTCTTAGTTTATTTGATCGAGTCTCATCCTCAAGTCTTGTGTTTATCCCTCGGAATAGATGCAAGATTTGAGGTAGAGCGCTCTTTCATTTAAACTGTGAAAAATATGAGGGCAGTTTGATTTCATATTTTTCTAAAATTATACATATATATGTAAATTAAAATATCATTCCGTAGCGGGCGATGGAATTTCGATTCCGGTGACCGACAGCTTTTTACGGGCAACTCCCCCAACTTCTCTTTTTCAATCTTTTAGCGCCGACAGTAGGTTGCGGAGTTGGAAGGTGAAGGATTCAACAAGTAAGGTTTCTAGAAGGCGGATGAGTTGTGGCAAGCCTGTCAGGGGTTAGAACAACAACAAGGCGACATGGTGGATGGTTTGAGCGGCTTGAATGACGAGGACAGCATGCAGAACAATTGGGATAGCAGCTTGCTAGCAGTGGAGGGTGATAGGGCGGTCGGAAAAGCTGGGGGTGACTGGAAACGGCAAGGGGGAGGGCTGTACAATAAGTAGATAGCACGACAGAGAGTGATAGGGGCGGTTGTATTGGTTGCGATTGTTAGGGAGGTGAATTCTTGAAGGTGGCAGTGGACATGACTACAGAAGAACAACTTTGGCGGCTGTTCGGGGGTGGCTGCAACAATGGAGGGTGGTCGAAAGGAGAACACGGACGCAGATGGCTGTCCTAAACAAACTCACGTCAAAAAAAAGCTGTTCTAAACAAACCCTAATATAACACATACATAAGAAACTACTAGAAAGGAATGAAAGGAAAGGAGGAAACTTGCTAAAAATTGGAAAAGAATCGAAAACGGGCTGCTCGGTTTTGTTCTGTGCTATTTTGTGAAGCGGTACATGCGCTTAGTTTGGCTCTTGTGGCATTACTATAGCAAGGATTATAGAAACGAGTTCCGTGTAGCTCCCGCGTTATTGGTGCCATGACTGATTGCATGGTTTTTATGATAAGTTGATCATTCTTTGGTTGAACCGAAGGTTTTTTCCACGTGTGATTTTGTTTGTATTATAATGCTTTGGCATTTTACACCTCAGGACCATTTTGAAATAACCAGTTTTAAATGCAGTGTTTGTTTGGGTATGCAAGAGCATGTTAAAATGATTTTATTCTGAGACAATTTAAATGTGCAAGTTTTGTTTGAACATCCTAATGTCAATCTGCAAATTGTTTTTCTAGTAAATGATTAATCGTGATCATACATGGAAACTAGAATTCTATATTAAAAGCTATTCATGATAATGACACAAATGTTGTCATGAAGTTAATTGGCTATTAAAAAATGATTGTAGTACATAAAAACAACTTTTGGAGGATACATGATAATCATTCTCCAATTGGGGTGCAACGTGGGCTGGCTCAGTTTGATTCCACTCTAAACTAATACCTGAGAGCCAATTAGTTTTATCCTGCCATTTATTNATTGTCTGAGATATATATATATATATATATATACATATATATATTAATTTATAAAAAAATGAATCCTGTTTTTTCCTTTTAAAGCCCTAAATCCCTAAGCTCACGCACCGCACCCGAGTTCTGCCTCCCTTTCCCTCTCCCGTTCGCGTATCCCGCTTTGCCCTTTCTCGGTCTCGAGCCGATCGAGCCCTTCTCCTCTACGTGAGGGAGAGTTAACTTCTCACTCGTCCTTGCCTGATACTTTCTGCTCGAGACTCTCCTTCCCAAAGCGGCGCCTGCCTCTATGAGCTACGATTTTCCTTTCTTGGTAGGTTGACTCTGATGAACTTATTTCCTGGAACACTTGAGTGGCAACCTTCTCTTCTTCCCGATGCTTCTCTCCCTGCCACTCGGCTCGCCACTTGGTCCTGGGCACTTTGGTTGCCTCGCCTGCGGTAGACAGAGGGGAGCGTTCTTTTCTTCTTTAACCCGATTCGAGTACCGGGGGGAGGTGGGATGGTTTCATACTTTTTCCTTCTCTTCTCTGCCTATAAATACAATTTCTTTTGGGTTTTGTGGTTGTTGAAAATTTCCTAAGGAGATGGGAAGTGGAGAGCTTTGCTGTTGGAAGATTTTAGGAAGGAGATTTCTGTGGGAGCATCTCCTTGAAACTATTTTTGCAGTGCAGTGTTTTAAAGGTCATAGTAGAGAGGTATCTGTTCTTCCTCCTTTTCTCCTATGCCCTGGTTTCCTGCGATTTTCTCTCTGTCGAGCCCTTTTGCTTGGTTCAGTGGATAGTGCAACATGCTTATGTGATATCACACTTATGTTTTCTTTGAAATACTTGGTACTCAAGCATTTAGAAATGGAAATGTTAGCATGTTCTAGCCGCCAGTTATGGTAATTTGTTTGAATCGATAAAAGCTTGCTTTCCTTTTTTCGGCTTGAAATATTTGAAAGTATTATAAATGTAGCCTTGAAATGAGATTTGCTCCTCTGGAATACATGTTGGAATGCACTGGAAAAGCTTTTTGTTACTATCACTCTTGCTTAAAATGAATACTAGAGAGTTCGCTTTACTTTTTTTTATACATGTATGGGGCCCGGTTTAGCTCCTGTGGCTTTCCCTTACTCGAAATGCATGCTATGAGAAAATTTATTTAATTTGGAAAGTTTTATAACTTGTTTTGGGGGCTTGATTTAGCTCCTCGTGAGGCACCTTCCCTGCTCAAATATCTGTTGGAAATTGTTTCATGCTTGAAATAGTTAGGTTGGTGACCCAAATATGCTCTCTATGCTGTTGTTCTTATTTAAGATGTATATTGATTTCATATCTTGATGTTTCAAAGGCATGCGAGTTGTTCCTTGACCTTGGATGACTCAGTTTTACCTTAAGGTGGCTGGAGTTTTAATTTCTGATTGAGACTGTGCCTTTGTTTTTTTTTGTTGAAGCTTTGTTCTAATTACTCTAACTTTACTTCTGGACCTTGAAGGGTTCAGTTTGACTTTGTTTGGGGGTTCGGTTTGCTGGCCTTAGCTTCTATCCGAGAGGTTGTTTTGGGTGTTTGTTCCTGCCCCTGCTCAAGTGTTGTGGGAGGGTTCAATTTTATTCGCTTTAACCCCTATTTGGGGCTCGGTTTTGTCTTGATTTGCTCCTACCCGAGAGGTGGCTTTGGTTGGGATTTTTGTTGGCTCCAACTGGGAGCTCGGTTTGCTTTGTCTTGCCCCCTACCCGAGAGGTGGCTTTGGTTGAGATTTTTGTCGGCTCTAGCTGGGAGCTCGGTTTGCGTTGTCTTGCCCCTTACCCGAGAGGTGGCTTTGGTTGGGATTTTTGTTGGCTTCAGCTGGGTGCTCGGTTTGCTTTGTCTTGCCCTTACTCGAGAAGTGGTTTAAGTGTGATTTTGCTGACCTTAGCTCCTACCCGTAAGATCTATTGGAGTTTGTTGAATTTAATTTAGCCCCTCTTGTTGGACTTGGATCATTTGAATGATTGTAGGTGGATCAGACTTGTTACTTTGAGAGATTGGGGGTGTTTTGTACTCTCTTATGTATATCAAAACTTTTAGGGAATTGATTTGAGTTGCTCTGAATCGTGAGCCTTAACAGTTCTTTTCTGGGCCCTTTTATTGCCTTAGCCGTGAGCCTCCTCTTCTTCTGTGTCTCGGGTTGCCTTGGCCGTGAGCCTCTTTTAGCCTTGGGTTGCCTTAGCTGCTGCTTCCTCTTCTCTATTGACCCCGACCATGAGCATTTATTTGGTTGTGGGAAGATTTCATGCTCATTTGATGTATGAGGCCATCTATTGATTTGAAAGTTGGAGAATTTTGATTTCGGCATGAGTTTGGAAATATTGGTGGTGATTGTATCGAGATCATTTTGTTTTTGAAGTTTGAGAGATTTTAAATCTTAGTTTGGAAAAGTATTTGGTTGAGACGATTTAATTTCATAAAAGATGTCATTGAGGTTTTGGTACCGGCGTTAGGAGGTCATTTTGATTCAGGTTGGTCCAATTTTAAAAAGAGTGAGAAAGTGATATCCATTTCAGATTGATTCAGGGATCTTCGAGTTTTCCTTTTTGAGTCTTTTTGTCACGAGCTTTGAGGGCTGATTCATCCTTTGTTCTTTTCGATGTTTTAGATGAATCCGTCTCTCCTCTCTCTCACCCCATTTTTGTTCTTTTTTTTTCCTTGCTTCTTGGTTCGGTTTTCGATGCTTATGTCCGATGCATAAGTGTCCACGTATAACCTTTTGCTATACATGAAACCATCAAACAAGGTCGTAAGTAGTGGTTTTGGGGCGTACGGTGGTGATGATAAAGACACACCGAAAATAGAGCAGAAAAATGTTCTATCCCATAACATCAAGATCCAGGTATTTGATGAACAATAGAATAACGGTATCCTTCACCGACATAAGTCTAGCGGGAGTTGGGCTCGAACTTCTTCAAGTGATTGACAGTCCCTTGCCCGGCAACGTAATCGACTTGTGGACAATAAAAATTGTTAAAAGCTGTTTCAAAAAAAAATATATATAAAAATATATTCTTCTCTATAAAATAAAGTTTGATAATTTTTCGAGATTTATGTGCATGCCAAAAGCATAAATTTTAAAAATATATTTTTAAAATTGATTGTGCACCTGACGAATACTTGTTTAGGCTGAGAAATAACCCTCTAAGTGAGGTTTAAGACACACTTCTAGACGAGTGGCGGGTTCTATACATTCGGACGACCAAGTAGCCTTCGCAGACCCTCGAGTATAAATATATATCTGAGTCTAGCCCCATACGAGTGCTTGCGGTCCCCCTCACCCGAACTTTTTTTTGTTTTATCGAAGTTTTAGGACAGGGCACTTGTATTATTTTTCCTTTCTTTCGGGATTTCTCTAAGATTTTTGTGGACTTTTTTTTTTTACTTTTCTTTTACTTGAGTCTTTTCTCATTGATTTTCTCGAGTTTTCTGTCATGAGTCGTTGTTACACTTTTCTTCGGATTTCCTGGACAACGTTTCTTCCAGACGTTGCTTTTTGTGATGCATTTAAACTTGCTATACTTAAGGAACAACGGATCTCACGGGCGTACAAGTTTGCTTTACGTTTTACAGCACTCCATTTTCCTGTTTCCACTTGCTACTGTTCTTTCTATACAACATGTTATACTTTTTCTGTTTTCACCTGCTAGTGTTCTTTCTGTACAACATGTCATAGTTGTCATATTTCTACTTGTTACTGTTTTTTCTGTACAACATGTTATATGATTCATGTTTCTACCTGCTACCGTTCTACATGGATTATACTGTTTGTTCTGTTTTGCACATTTTATATTATATAGCTTTAAGCATGTCTTCTTTTTATATAAGACGTTTAGAGGACTATTACCATAGGATCGTTTGATTTGACATCATAACTGGACACCCTAGAAAACTTAAACTTGTCACGTCGAGGAGCTTGAAACTAGCGTGGTGGGCAGCACGACCATCCTCAACAACAGAACATGTCTTTCCCAACTAAACCATTATTTTCCTAGAAATTAAACAACAAGCCATAGGATTTCGAGGTAGTCTGCTTAACACGACATAAATCCTCACTTTATCTGTTAGGCATTTGCACAGTCAGACTGTGCAGTTTAAGCCCTAACTCGTTCTAGGTTCCGAGGTTGTCGTCCGACACGACATAAATCCTCATATCTTCTAGGCGACTTGTGTGACTATGTCACGCAAGTATAAGCCCTAAGTAACTAAAATTAGCAGGATGAAACACTTGAATAATTTATTCTCAAAACTGAAGTCAAACCATAGGATAGACTGGGAAGTCACCGGGGTTCGCCTCTGAATCTACGACCTCCTCTAGTTCTTCCTCATTTGGATTCCTCAAAAATGTTCTGAATTTGAATCCTTTTGACCTCTTTGAAGATGGTATTCCCTGATTTTTATCGAGAGTTTTCTTAAGTGACTTCGGTCATTTACGATGTAATTAACTATAGGGACTTGCCCTTATAGGAAGTTTTTCCGAACCCAGCCTAAAATAAACTCTATTTAATACTTTGTATTAAATATGGGAACTTGTCGGCAATTAAAACGGTTTCGCAGACCAAACAGATGTTATATATTTCTTAGTTTATTTGATTGAGCTTCATCCTCAAGTCTTGTGTTTATCCCTCGGGATAGATGCAAGATTTGAGGTAGTGCGGTCTTTCATTTAAATTGTGAAAAATATGAGAGCAGTTTGATTTCATATTTTTCCAAAATTATACATATATATGTAAATTAAAGCATCCTTCCGAAGCGGGCGGCGATATTTTGATTCCGGTGACCGACAGCTTCTTACGGGCAACTCCCCCAACTTCTCTTTTTCAATCTTTTAGCGCCGACAGTAGGTTGCGGAATTGGAAGGTGAAAGATTCAACAAGTAAGGTTTCTAGAAGGCGGATGAGTTGTGGCAAGCCTGTCAGGGGTTAGAACAACAACAAGGCGGCATGGTGGATGGTTTGAGTGGCTTGAATGACGAGGACAGCATGCAGAACAATTGGGATAGCAGCTTGCTAGCAGTGGAGGGTGATAGGGCGGTTGAAAAAGCTGGGGTGACTGGAATCGGCAAGGGGGAGGGCTGTACAATAAGTAGATAGCACGACAGAGAGTGATAGGGGCGGTTATATTGGTTGGGATAGTGAGGGAGGTGAATTCTTGAAGGTGGCAGTGGACATGATTACAGAAGAACAACTTTGGCGGCTGTTTGGGGGTGGCTGCAATAATGGAGGGTGATCGAAGGGAGAACACGGACGCAGATGGCTGTCCTAAACAAACTCACGTCAAAATTTTTTTTTTACAAACCCTAATACAACACATACATAAGAAATTACTAGAAAGGAATGAAAGGAAAGGAGGAAACTTGCTAAAATTTGGAAAGAAATCGAAAATGGGCTGCTCAGTTTTGTTCTGTGCTATTTTGTGAAGCAGTACATGCGCTTAGTTTGGCACTTGTGGCGTTACTATAGCAAGGATTGTAGAAACGGGTTCCGGGTAGCTCCCGCGTTATTGGTGCCATGACTGATTGCATGGTTTTTATGATAAGTTGATCATTCTTTGGTTGAACCGAAGGTTTTTTCCACGTGTGATTTTGTTTGTATTATAATGCTTTGGCATTTTACACCTCAGGACCATTTTGAAATAACCAGTTTTAAATGCAGTGTTTGTTTGGGTATGCAAGAGCATGTTAAAATGATTTTATTCTGAGACAATTTAAATGTGCAAGTTTTGTTTGAACATCCTAATGTCAATCTGCAAATTGTTTTTCTAGTAAATGATTAATCGTGATCATACATGGAAACTAGAATTCTATATTAAAAGCTATTCATGATAATGACACAAATGTTGTCATGAAGTTAATTGGCTATTAAAAAATGATTGTAGTACATAAAAACAACTTTTGGAGGATACATGATAATCATTCTCCAATTGGGGTGCAACGTGGGCTGGCTCAGTTTGATTCCACTCTAAACTAATACCTGAGAGCCAATTAGTTTTATCCTGCCATTTATTGAACCAGAATTGACGTAAAATCCTTCAAAATCAAACTAAACCAATTCTATTAATTTGGTTTAGTTTTGATTTTGGACTTGAGGAAATTATATTTCCCCAAATAATTATATTCGCACCAAAAAAAAAAAAAAGGCTAAAAGGGAACTGGTTAATAAAAATAACTTTCTTCACTCAAATAATTAAAGGCAAAATTATTAAGGATATCTTCAACATATAATTCAGATATGTTTGTTGATGTTTTATAATGAAATACGAGAATCAAATGCTTTAAAGATAGCTCATTTCATGCACACCAATCCAAAACATAGAAATAACATGCGTTCATCTCAAACCATTGTGCAACAAATATATAGAATTTAAATATTTTTTCTTAAATCTTAAGCTAAAAAGTTACAAAAACGCACAAAAAACACAAATCTAAGAAACAATTATAAATTGATTTCTGCCCTCCCTTAATTACTGCAATTAGCATATCCCCTTTGTCTTTGAATAATTACCTGAAATTTAATCCAAACAAAGTATAAGTTACCATTTAAATGATATCAAATAAAAATTGAGAACAAATGACCAATTAATCAGTTACTAAGACCATGAAAATTCTTTAGGAAACGAGTAATAAAAAGTGCATTTATTATCATGAGTACTCTTTTTCGAATCCTCCCATCCATTAATAATCATATAGAAAGATAACAAGTTAAGAAAAAGCAAAAATTAACAATTAACATAAGTTGGTGGGTAGTAAGTGTAAATATTATTAGGAATTCTCAGTTACTTTTTGATCTGATGCAAGCTTTCTTCAATTTACATTGGAAGTGAATATGCTTTCACCCATTTATTAGTCCATAACAAGCCCGCATAATCTTGATGATGGGAAGTTAAGTTGATCAAGTATGCATCAGCTGCTTAAATGCTCACTCAGATCACTTATAGGCATATGCATTTCTAAAAATCTCCTACAACAACAGAGAAAATACTTGTTTGGATTAACTTTCCACAAATAGAAATTGTCGAAGACCTGAGATAGGTCATTATAATCAGAATGAAATTTACTTCAAAAAGAAAAAGGATGATTTGAATTCTGTGTGTATTTCATGGACGATCTTATATTCTTATGAAGAAAATAGAATTATGTTAGATTTTTAATTTAACTTATAGTTTTGTTATTGCTAATATTTAATTCAAGAAAAGAGATGGGCAAATTATTACTTGTAAGAGTGGATCTAGTAAAACACAATTTGATTATTTTCTTATGAGAAAAAAGATATCGTCAAGAGTATAAAAACTGTAAGATCTTTACAATTAAAAATTTAAGTACTCAACATCGATTATTAATTTTGGATTTTAAAATGTAAAGTTGGAAGATAAAAAATCTCAATAGAAATGTGAAAATATTTAGAAGAGTTGAGAATTTTTTGGCTTATTAAACTTTTTAATATTATTTTAAAAACTAAAAAGTTTCTTGAGGAGTGGAGGAAGAGTATTTTTATCTTTATTTTTAAGAATAAAGGAGATGCACACGTTGTGCAAGTTATAGATGAATTAAGTTAATGTGTCATACATTAAAATTAAAGGATATAGTACTTGCACGTAGTTTAAGACATGATACAAAGATTTCTCATAATTAGTTCGGGTTTATTTCAGGCAAGTCTACTATGGATCCTATACATTTTTTACAAGGTTTGATGGAGAAGTACAAAGAAAGCAAGGAGGATCTACATATGATTTTTATTGGTTTAGAAAAAGCTTACAATAAGGTTCCAAGAAAATTTCTTTGGAGAGTTTTAGAAAAGAAAGACATTGATTTCACTCATATTCAAGTCATTAAAGATATGTATACTAAAGTTGTTACTTGTGTTGAAACAGAAGGAGGATTGACCAAGAATTTTTCTATTTCATTTAGATTACACCAGGGATTGGCTTTAAACCTGTATCTTTTTGCTCTGGTTATGGATGCTCTTACTGGACATTTACAGGAGGATGTACCTTGATGTATGCTTTTCACTGATGATATCTTTCTTGTGGATAAAACTAGAGAAAGAGTTCAGGGAAAATTTAAGTTATGGAGGTCTACTTTAAACACTAAAAGCCTTCATTTGAGTAGATCTAAAACTGAATACATGGAATGTAATAATTAAAAGGAATGGACGTTTTAGATATTTTGGGTCTATTATTCAAAGTGATGGTGATATATATGGGGATGTTATTAGTAGATTTGAAGTTGGATGGTTGATGTGGAGGAATGCATCGGGTGTATTGTGTGATAGAAAAGTACCACTATACTTGAAGGAAAATTTTATAAGATAGTCGTAAGAACTGCAATGCTTTATGGCGCAAAATGTTGGCTTATAAAAGAGAAGCTTAAAACTAAGTTAAGTGTTGCTGAGTTAAGAATGCTTAAGTGGATGAGTGGCTTTACACTTAGAGATAAAATGCGAGATGAATATATTCGTGAAATGGTTCTAGTTGCATACAAGATTAGAGAGAGCCGTCTTAGATGGTTTAGTCTCATTAAGTGTCGATCATTTGATGATCCGATTAGAAGAGTAGATATTTTGAATTCGACCTATGTTAAGAAAGGTAGAGGTAGACCTAAAAAGCCCTTGGCATTTTGTATGGAAAATGATATTAATTTATTAGATTTAAATGAAAATATGACACTCAATGGAACACCATGGATAAAATGGATTCATTTAGCTGACCCCACTTAGTGGGATGAAGGCTTGTTGTTGTTGTTGGAAATAATTAATTATGTGGTGATTACTTGACATTTATATTAGGACAAAATACACAAGTACTAACCAAGCTTTTCTACATGCAGTATGGGAATAAGGAATGTGAATCTACAGCTTGCACCTATGATTGCCTCCACATGATCCAGCTTCTTTCCATGAGTTTGCCAAGCTAGTCCGCCAAACTTTTTTTAAATATTCATTAAATTTTATTACACTTGAAAAAAAAATGATCTATCTATATTTTTTTAAGAAAATAACGTGCATTGTCTCATATAAAGGTCAGGACTATAGGTTTTTCTATATTTATTTGTTGTTCTAGAAGAGTTGAATGTTTAATGTATATCATTAAATTGCTTACAATACTTCCATTATTTTCTCACGAAATGAATTCTTGTTTACACTTTAATTCTTCTCATTTTTCTTTCACATTTAAATTTAAATACCAAGCACAATTCCTAAGAAATATATCCACTATTCTAAGTTAGAAATGCCTTTTCATTCAATTTTATCTTAAGTGATAAAAAAACAACTGCATTTGAACTTGCATTTGTGAGTATAAAGTCTTATCTATTTCCCTAATTCAAAATGCATGATTTCAATTATTTTTTAATACTTTCACCCTTGCGATTAGTGATATCACAGATGTTAAAGGATCCTTTTTAGAAGTTTCCATTCTTTTTTATTAAAAATTTCTATGAGGCATGAGTGAGAAAACTTTTGCGTAGACACCCAATAATTTGCTGTTAAGCTAACATGGGACTTCTTTTTCAAAAATTTCTTATCTATCACTCTATTGACATTATGAATCAATCTCGAGTGTTGTAAAATTCTTACTAGTTATGGAAAATCTTGTTTTCAATAATCCATAATTTGAACCCATGCATAATTGTTACTTGATAAGTACTTTTGTGAAAGTCATGAAATCAACCCAGCCAAATATATGTGTAGGCCACCGTTTTCTTGTCCAGATTTTTGTGTGTCGTGTTATTTTATTTTTCTTTTCAAGTGTGTTGGTCGTGACCACCTATTGGCTTTCAGTAATAATATTTGTTTTTCTTATTGTGGTTTGCGTTAACTTCAATAGCTAGCCCAACTCTAGTTCTATTATAGAATGTCTAGCATACTCAAACCTACCAATGGGAACCTTCTATGGAAGATGTGCGGTGGAAAGTGCTTCCACTGCAACTGAGGTTTTGCTGCCTTCCAGAGAAGGCAATCTGGGAGGGTCACCATTAGCTACAATGGTGACTTGCTAGATTGAAGGAATGAAATGAATCTCTTCCAAAATGCATATTCCATAGTTGATGAACCTCTATCCCGAAAATTTGATATGAAATATCTGAGAAACCAAAATTTTTAAGTAATAGTGGATTTGCCACATTATGATGGCCACTTAGATTCACACAAGATCTTTGAGTGGCTTCAAACTGAAATTTTTCTTATTGCCAGGAAGTTCGATCAGATATAATAGTAAATTAGCCGCTAATAAGGTAAAGAAGAGTGCATTATTTAGGTGAGAAAGTTTGAAGCACTTACGCCAATGTGAGGGAAAAGATAAGATTACTATCTGGTCTAAGTTGAAACAAGAAATGAAGAGCTGATACCTACGAGCCCACTACAAATCAGATTTTGAGACCCCAACTTTAAAAGTGGAGAAACCACATCATCAAGCGACCAACACATCTTATAGGTAGAGTTCAACCCTAGGATCTTATAGCCAGAGTACATCTAGGGGAATATCCAAGTCGACCCTGCTTGAGGAGAAATTGCTTTAGAGTGGAGAGCATGTGAAACCAGTCCTCGTTCCCAAATCTGTCTCAGCCAGGAAATGTTTTTTAAGTTCCATGTGTTTGGGCATAACGAATTAGATTGCAAAACCAGGAGAATGATCTCTTTCACTAGTCAGGGAGCAATAAAAGAAATAAATGATGATCCGGGAGAAGATAGAGACTTCATAGAGGATTATCACCTTCTAGGTAACGAGGAACAAATTTCATCGATTCTAGTTGAATTTAGAAAGGAGATTCCAATTGAGTTGACAATGTCAGTTCTAGAAGGTAGTGACTACTAGGTAATGAGCATTCAGGTAGAGTATGTGGTTGTTGTGCCTCAAACTACTTTTTGGCAGATGTTGAGAAGAGCATTAGTAGGAATGACATTATATGTTCAAAAGGATCATGAGTTTGAAGAGCCGATACCAGACATAAGACAATCTAAGATAAAGAGGATTTTAGAATTTTTGGATATATAACTCATGTCTCGAGTTGATTCTGTTGAGGGTGGTCCAATATGTCAAAGATGGAGCTTTTTTGTGCCACATATTAAAGACTTGATGGAGTCGGTTGGGTGTTAAAATCTGTTCAACAGTGTACCCCGACGTATGATCAAGTAGGAAGGATGAACTATAACTCTGAAAATTTTCTTTGAAGCATGATGGGGAAGAAAATTCAACAATGGGATCTAAGTCCTACCGTATAATATAAGGCCTCTCCTAAGTGGTTGCTAATGAGAGTTGCTCAGTCTACTATATATTTCATCCCAAAGTTGATTCCTTCTTGCATACCTGTTTATCAGATACATCTAGTCGAGTATATGGATTAGAAGAGACAAATTGTAAATCTAATGGCTCGAGAGTTACTTTATGAAATCTATGTCGATATGCAACTCCAGCTCAAGTTATGCCAAAAAAAAGAATGAATAATTATTCTATCAAGATGTGCTTCGGAATTGCAACGTCTACATGATTGACTTACCGAGAGATTATGACATTTTTGCCTCCTTCAACTTGGTCGACTTGAAGTTATATTACAAGGAGACAAGCTTTGACAGATGAGGTCGAAGCTCCCCCAATCCCGAGAGACTAACGCGGACATCTCTCCCACACCGACATGGGACATCCAAAGTAGATGCGGGATTGCGTTCGTGCGTGCGATACTCCCATGACCTGGATGAGGGAGGCGGGTCACGCTAACGACTTTGAATCGAATTGAGTGACCTTCCTTTGATTTCTTTCCAATTTTCAGCATGTTTTCTTTTTTCCTTCTTTTTTAGTCATTTCTTATATATGTTTTGTATAGGGTTTGGAAGGAAATTTTGTCGTGTTTCTGTTCAGGACCGCCGTCGACAACCCAATTTCTCCCTTATAGGGTTGTATCTAAGGGTGAGTGGTGCTCCTACTGTATCTCTTTCCAAGATGGTGATTCTCCTCCAAAGGTCAAGTGGTGCTCCGACTGTATCTCATTCCCAAGGTGGTATTTGTTCTCTTCTATCCTTCCGTGCACCTTCCTACATTGTTTCCCTTTCATCTAGTTTGCTGTCTCCTTGCTACCACCCCCAGAAAACAGTGCAGCCACCGTTTTTACTGCTGTCCCCTGCCATCTAGCCCCGGTCCAGCCATCCTTTCCCTCCCCACCTCCTGTTCGGCTGTTTCAACCACTTGAACCGCATCCCTGCAACCTAGCTGCTGTTCCAACCTGCGCTGCCATGATTTTTCTTGCAGCCCATAACTACCCTTAGCCGCTGTTCCTTTGCTGTCCAGCCCACCTATCCCCTTGCTACCTTCTCTTTAAACCCTCGCCGATCACAACCACCACCTTGAGATCCACCCTAGTTTGAGTGTTTTTGTCGTGTCTTGTTATTTCAAATTTCCGGGTGTCATATTGTTGTATTTTTCTTTTCATGTGTGTTGGTTGTAACCGTCTATTGATTTTCAATAATAATATTTGTTTTTCATATTATGCCCAATTTAAGAGGCTTTGAACTTTGCCAAAATGGGCAAGTGTTATTTTGCTTGATATAGACTTTTATCGAGGTTGGAGCATGCAAAGCATATAAATTAGCTGATACTTGTCTACATTTTAAGTTATGCCAATTCAATCAAATTGAATGGTTTGAAATATATTACATGATTGAAAAATGTTTCCAAATTAAAGATTAGCTAAAAATTTGAGTTGATATTCTGATCATTGGTATCTAAACTACTGGTTTAGGCTTTCTCGTTGGGTTTCTGTTGACTTGGTTGTGGTTAGTGGTGCAACTTGTATGTATAAGCTGCTTTTATCCAGCTAATGCATTAAATTTATATTATTTGCTTAGCTGCATAGGTAAAAAGTCAGTTTAGGTGGATTCATGTAAGCTGCACAATTACTGTCTTCATGATTTGTTACATGCTTTTCCATTGGATAAGCAAAGTTCTGTGGTTCTGTGGTTTGTAACTCCTATTTTTTTCCTCTGAAGAAGCTGTTGTGAGGCTTTTGTACATGATACTGCATCATAAAAATTGCTTTTAATCAACGTATTGGTGGCATTGAAGGGAGATTCTAGTGTCATTTAGTCTTGTCATAGCGTCACATGTCAGTACCATGATCAATTACCTTATGCACTGAACTATGATAGCAAGCGCATTCATGATTGGTTTTCTTATTACCAGGACTATGGTAAGTAGTTCTGCAGCATAGAACTGATCTAAACTGGTTTCGTCACTTTTGCCAAATTAAACAGCGGGCACTATATTTTTTATTTTCGTTAGAACCCTTGTTTCTTTTCTTTTTTTTTTCCCTTACAGGTCCCTTCAGATTTTTTATATATCTCTATTCTCCCTGTTAAAGCATGAAATTTTTTCCGTATTAGGTTCCTCTATTGTTATCTTGCTTCTGCTTAATATGATTGAATTCTTTTCACGTGCTTTGATATTTTTTTGCTTCAATGGATATTATATAGTTATAAATATATATATATATTTCAATTCTTCATCTGCATGCAAACTAATTTTCTTTGCTCTCATGAACTCTTTAGGAAACATTCCTAGTTATATTTTTGTCTAATAGCATTTGATTGCTTGCAGAATTTGTGCAAGTTTTCTCTCGTTCGCACCTAAAGATGAGGGTATGGGAACGTGGTGCTGGTAAGTAGTAATACTAAAAAAATGCCCAAAAAATGGTTAACATGCATGCTAGCTTTCTTAGAATCAATATTATGGGAGCAAATTTAGTTTATGATGATTTTTTCTCGTTTTATGGGTTATAGCTATTATGGATTGTGAATCAGTATATGTTTTGGATCTTAGCATTTTCATTATCATGTCAAACTCTTTGTGAAAGCTCATTTGGTTGGTTGAAGTTAGAACTTATGATTTGAAAAATGGATTCGTTACCTCAATTATTTGGTTGGATGCAGTAAGAAACGAACGATATTTTCAAACTCCACAAATCATCTCCATGTTTCATAAGAAAGTTATTGATTTCATTCTCACACTAAAAAAGGAGTTAGTAAAATCAGTGTTTTTATTTACACGCAACTGAATGAGTCTTAAGAGTATGTGTACTCACAATTTTATGTTTTTTGGAATATTGATTCTTACAAGCGTAAATTTATTGTAGGAGCAACGCTAGCTTGCGGAACTGGAGCTTGTGCAGTCGTCGTTGCGGCAGTTCTTGAGGGGCATGCTGAGAGGGTATATTTAGTATTCATGGTCTTAATTTATTTTCTTCGACACGTTTGCATTGCTTCTTCAATAACTGTTCCTAATGTTCTTCTAACTTTAGATCTGCACCGTTGATTTGCCTGGTGGTCCTTTGGAGATTGAGTGGAGGGAGGAAGACAATCACGTTTACATGACTGGCCCAGCTGAGAAAGTGTTTTATGGTTCCATTCCTCTTTAGCAATTCCCCACACTTTCAGGAACTGGCCATATCTGAATGCTTGTGGATGCTTATGAATGTAAGCTCTCAAAAACCTTTTTCATATATAGAAATTGAAAAAGTAATTTGAAAACTGTTTATCATTTTGTATGGATATAAATCTTTATTTAGGATATGAATTTTTGCTGTTAATTGTTGAAGTTCTGTAGTACATAATAAATAATAGGGGCATTTACATACATACCACAATTCTTTTATATACATATCTAACACCTAAAGTTTCATATTTACATACATAACACTCAAATCTTTGACATCACATCAAAAACACCACTTCTTAACTTTTTAAAAGTTTAATATATGTTTTTAATACCAAGGTGTCATAAATGTAAAAAAAAAAATTTAGGTGTTATATATGTAAAAATGCATATGAACTGTTGTATGTATGCA
>NEWO01000092.1:1252153-1274950 GCA_003013225.1 Phalaenopsis aphrodite
ATATATATATATATATATATATATATATATATATATATATATATATATATATATATATATATATATATATAAATCATGAGACATGTATATAATGGCGTCGTCTTCCTCGCTCGACTCTGCTAGAGTTTCGCCTGATGGCAAACCCTAGCAACAGTTATGGCTTCCGCTTCGCTGTTTCCTCTCGGCTCGACTTCTTCGTGCTCGTTTCTGCATTTTTCTACGCTCGTCCCATCTCACTATGCCGTCCCTTTCTTAGCTTCAGCTATTTTGACGCGATTTTTTTCTAGTGCTTTCTTCTCTAATGTGACAATTATCTTTGAAGATGACTTCAGACAAATCTTATGCAGTTGCCCTTGTCGGTGTCCATGCCTCAGGCACACCAAAATCATCATCTTTCCCTCTGTTTGAGTGGGCGGAGAACATTAAGAAACCTGGTAGTAAGAATGTGAAGTCTGCCATCTTCTTTATAGAAGCTGAAGGTATTCAACTTGATTCCTCCTGTCGTCTGAATTTGGTTGGAAAATTTCTATATTGACATCCCAAAATAGAGCTCATTCGCAAAGAATTTGAACTTATGCACCTTGTTGGAAAATGGAAAATCGAGCTATTAGATGGGAGACACATTCTTATTCAAATTAGCAATGAAGAAGATTGCATGCGCTTTTTTGCTAGAGGATAATATGGATTGATAACATAACAATGAAAATCCTGAAGTGGTCTGTGGATTTTGACCCACAGACGGAACCGCCAATCATTCTAGTTTGGATTCGTCTCAATGGACTGAAATTTCATTAATTTTCTCAAAAAGTATTGTACTATATTGCCTCAGCTTATGAGAAGCCACTCAAGATGGACATTCCTACTTTTAATTTGTCCCGTTCTTCTGAAGCCAGAGTACTTGTTGAAAGAGACATCACTTCACCCGCTTATGAAGAAATTTGGTTGGGCACACAACTTCATGGATATTGGCAGAAGGTAGAGATTGAACATTTTCCGTCGTATTGTTCGAACTGTAGTATGTTCGGACACTCCAGTTCTCAATGTCACCATCTACACACCCATCTCCTTCTGATCAGGCAGGCAATATGACAACTATTCAATCCCCAGTTGTAGCTCCTTCGTCTTTGAAACCTCCTATCGTGGGGGAGAGGGAGTTTCTTTAGACCCCGCCTACACTAGAACCTATCACTGATAATACAGGTGGAAATACTTCTACTGCTTCACAACCGACTCATCAGGTCCAGAACGATGTTAATATTACTCAGGTTCATGGGGATTAAGACGTGCAACGACCTACACCTATCCGACCACATTTGGAATTTACTGTTCAGAAAAATCAATCATCGGATGAGGAATGACAGGTCTACACATCTAGGAAGAAGAAGAAGAATGAAGATCTACTTGAACTCAGGAATCTGATGGATGATACTTTGGTCACTACGGGCAATGGGACACACCTTACCAATTTGTTAGCTGGCTCACTTCCGAGAACTAGAGGAAGGATGACTAAAGTCGGACGTCCCTAGCACTTTTGCGTCCTTTTGTGGCTTTCTGGTTTCTTACCTTTTGTATCTTTGCTTTATTTAAGTTTTTTTGTGTGTTGTATTGTATGAGTTGGACTTTCTTTTAGATCCTCTCTTACAATTTTTCTATAGCTTTTTCGTATTAATATATTTACAGACTTTAATATACTAGTATATATATATATATATATATATATANTATATATATATATATATATATATATATATATATATATATATATATATATATATATATAGATAAATCATGAGACATGTATATAATGGCGTCGTCTTCCTCGCTCGACTCTGCTAGGGTTTCGCCTGATGGCGAACCCTAGCAACAGTTACGGCTTCCGCTTCGCTGTTTCTTCTCGGCTCGGCTTCTTCGTGCTCGTTTCTGTTTCGTCTCCGTCGCGGCTCTAAGACGAGGCTCACCCACTCGCGTGTTCTGCGCTCGATCGCGTGTTGCCCATATATATATATATATACATATATATATATTTATATATATAAATCATGAGACATGTATATAATGGTGTCACCTTCCTCGCTCGACTTTGCTAGGGTTTCGCCTGATGGCGAACCCTAGCAACAGTTACGACTTCCGCTTCGTTATTTCATCTCGGCTTCTTCACGCTCGTTTCTGTTTCTTCTCCTCCGCGGCTCTAAGACGAGGCTCGCCCGCTCGCGTGTTCTGCGTTCGATCGCGTGTCGCTCGCTCGCGTGTTCTGTGCTTGCCTGCTCGAGTTCTCTGTGGTCTGTCTCGCCACTCGCTGTTTCCTCTTTGCTAGGCTTGTCTTCGGCTCGTTTCTGCATTCTCTACGCTCGTCCCGTCTCACCCTGCCATCCCTTTCTTAGCTTCGACTATTTTGACATGATTTTTTTTCTAGTCTGCTTTCTTCTCTAATGTGACAACTATCTTTGAAGATGACTTCAGACAAATCTTATGTAGTTGCCCTTGCCGGTGTCTATGCCTCAGGCACACCAAAATCATCATCTTTCCCTCTATTTGAGTGGGCGGAGTACATTATGAAACCTGGTAGGAACAATGTGAAGTCTGCCATTTTTTTTACAGAAGCTGAAGGTATTCAACTTGCTTCCTCCTGTCGTCTGAATTTGGTTTGGAAATTTCTATATGACATCCCAAAATAGAGCTCATTCGCAAAAAAAATTGAACTTATGCATCTTGTTGGAGAATGAAAAATCGGGCTATTAGATGGGAGACACATTCTTATTTAAATTAGCAATGAAGAAGATTGCATGCGCTTTTTTGCTAGAGGATAATATGGATTGATAATAGAGCAATGAAAATTTTGAAGTGGTCTGTGGATTTTGACCCACAGAGGAACCGCCGATCATTCTGGTTTGGATTCGTCTCAATGGACTGAAATTTCATTAATTTTCTCAAAAAGTATTGTACTCTATTGCCTCAGCTTATGAGAAGCCACTCAAGATGGACATTCCTACTTTTAATCTGTCCCATTCTTCTGAAGCCAGAGTACTTGTTGAAAGAGACATCACTTCACCCGCTTATGAAGAAATTTGGTTGGGCACACAACTTCATGGATATTGACAGAAGGTAGAGATTGAACATTTTCCGTCATATTGTTCGAACTGTCGTATGTTCGGACACTCCAGTTCTCAATGTCACCATCTACACCCCCACCTCAGACCAAAAAACAAACTGTTCCGCTAGAGGCTGTGATTCCATCTTCTTCTGATCAGGCAATATGACAACTATTCAATCCCCAGTTGTAGCTCCCTCGTCTTTTAAACCTTCTATCGTGGGGGAGAGGGATTTTCTTCAGACCCCGCCTGCATTAGAACTTATCACTGATAATACAGGTGGAAATACTTCTACTGCTTCACAACCGCCTCATCAGGTCCAGAATGATGTTAATATTACTCAGGTTCATGGGGATTAAGACGTGCAACGACCTATATCTGTCCGACCACGTTTGAAATCTACTGTTCAGATGAATCAATCATCGGATGCGGAATGACAGGTCTACACATCTAGGAAGAAGAAGAAGAATGAAGATCTACTTGAACTCAGGAATCTGATGGATGATACTTTGGTTACTACGGGCAATGGGACAACCTTACCAATTTGTTAGCTGGCTCATATCCGAGAACTAGAGGAAGGATGACTAAAGTGGGACGTCCCTAATACTTTTGCATCCTTTTGTGGCTTTCTGGTTTTTTACCTTTTGTTTCTTTGCTTTATTTAAGTTTTTTTATGTGTTGTTTTGTATGAGTTGGACTTTTTTTTAGGTCATCTCTTGCAATTTTTTTGTATCTTTTTCGTATTAATATATTTGTCATCGGGCTATATATATATATATATATATATATAATTCTTTCCTTACAACAACACCTTCGTTTGAAACAAATGCATTGCCTGTAGATGTTAAATAGAAAACTTATCGTTCCTTTCATTTGAGTCACTGTATGAGAGAAGTAGAGAGCGAGAGACAGAGAAAGTGAAAGTGAAAGGAAGGGGAAAAGGAAAGTGAAAGGAGAAGCATCTGCAAGTAAACATTTCGAGCGACCCAAGTTGAGCAAAAAAGCCGTGTAAGCAGAAGTTGAGCAGGAGAAGGCCCCAAGCTGAACTGTGCGCGGGTGGAGATGATGCTGCATGTGCGTATGGGAGGATTGAAAATGACGAAGTAGTGAGGACTAAGAGAAGTTTTACTTCGTATAAGAAGAGATGCGGCTTCAATTTCACAAAGAGTAGAAGGGTTGAAGTGCCTTGGGTTGGAGGCATTTCATGCGAAATTATCTGCATGCAGAACTGGAGCATCGAGTGGCTTCTAGTGCAGGAGATAGTAGTTCGAACTCATTTGAGTTGCCTTGTAGGTGAAGGATAATCGTGTAGTACATGAGAAGATCGAGCCTTGCAATTCTTGTGCGGGTTTGATTCAGGGAGATCGGGAAGGAGCTTGTGCAAAACCAGTACATTGGAGATGTGATTAGTGACGAATGCAGGCTATTGTAGTTGTCCCACGAGCACAAGCAAGGAGCAAGAGGAGGGTGGACTCGGTCTCGAGCTGGAACCATGATGTTAGGGCTTGATTTATTTTTATTTATTTAAGTTTCATTTTTTATTAAATTGAATTTATATAAAAATGTTAAAACATATTTTATCCAAATAAAAATAAGGAAATAATAAAATGAAGACAAATTTAAATTAGGAACTAATGTTATATTTAATGAATTTAATGCAAATTAAAAATAATAATAAATTGTTTTTTTAATGTGTATATATATAAATATTAAAGACTAATTGAGAAGTTATAAATTATATAAATTAACTAAAAGATTGAATTATTATGTTATGATAATTTTTACTCTCAGTGAATTTGAAGGGTCAACATTTTATTGTTGAAATTTTATTTAGTTATAATTATTTGAAAGAAATAGTTAAATTTATAATATGAAATGAAGATAACAATTAACATAATAAAAAAAATATTATTATCATTATATCATACATTAAAGGTAAATTATCTTCTTATAATAATATAATTAATTAATAATAATTCTCTATGCATTTAACTATAGGTTTTCATTGGAAATAAATGAAGAAAACAATTGACAAGAGAATCATTAGTGATTGAAGTGAATACTCATACTTTTGAGCTATGATAGTTTTTTTGTTTCTTCTCGACCATATTACATTAGTGGTTATTGATATTTGTATAAACATTTTCTGATTGATATGTTTTTTCTTTGTTAAGACTAATTGAGAAGTTATAATATATATAAGTTAACTAAAAAGTTAAATTATTATGTTATGATAATTTTTATTCTTAGCGAATTTGGAGGGTCAACATTTTATTTTCAAAATTTTATTAAGTTAATCTTGTTAGAAAGAAATAGTTAAATTTATATTGTGAAATTAAGATAATAATTAGCATAATAATAATAATAATAATAATAATAATAATAATTGTTATTATCATTATATGATATATTAATGGTAAATTGTTTTCTTATAATAAGATTAACATATAATAAATTATTAATACTTCTTTGTGCATTTGAATATAGGTTTTCATTTAAAATAAGTGAAGAAAACTATTGACAAGAGAACCATCAGTGATTGAAGTGAGTACTCATACTTTTAAGCTGTGATATTTTTTTTGTTTCTTTTCGACCATTTTACATTACTAGTTATTGACACTTGTATAAACATTTATTCTGATTGATATATTTTTTTTTTTTTATTGATCACATTCTCATGAATGTATATTTTTTTTTTTTTATTGATCACATTCTCATGAATGTCATGTTTGTAGTTGTTTATAATCATGCATTATTTAATGATATATAATAAATTGAATTGAATGAGATGATCAAATGAATGATATGTGTTATATGTATAGTTTGTATGTGTATGCTTGATTTTGATGGAGTTCGCAGTTTATGGTAGTAGCGGAGAAACACTAAGATACTCATGCATGCAAATAAAAAAAAAAGATATTAATATTGTTATACCTTCATTGATACAAGTTTAGACTACCCTCCTATGACTAGTTTGTATGGATTAAAAAATATTGATTTGGAAATGATACAGTAAGACAATTAATATTTAGAATCAATTTGAATGATCACATTAGATAGCACAAACATTCAAATACTCTTTAGATTAATTTACATAAATTTTAACGCACATGTATATTATTTTCTTTTTCATATTATTATTATAGTTTAGGAGTATGAGTATTCACTGATTATAGTTAGTTTACTGTTATTTTAAGCTAACATTGCAGATTTAATTAATTTATTAAAAAATGAATAATAAAAGAATAATTGTTTATAGAAGATGCTGACAATCAGAAATGATTTAAATTTAATTGTATTAATTTAATTTATTTTGTATAATAGTTCTTTCATTTGTTAAATGTTAGTTATAAAAGATGAATATAGAAAATTTTAATATTCACTGTCTGATCATCTGTTTCTGCCTTGTTAATTCCAACTCGGCTAAAGTCTTAGTGGTTCGAGCGCTAACAATAGTTTTGAGGCTTCCTTACTGCTTTCAGGTAGGAGCAGAGCAAAGTGGGGGTGATCATGCGAATAGATCTCGCGGACAAACACAGTAAAGAGAACAGCCCACAATTTTGATGGCGATGACTTGCTCTAATACTATGTAGGGTTTGGGAGAGCAAAAATAATTATTCCTCTTTAGTTCCTTCATAAACGCTATAAGACTAGTGGGTGAAGGTTACCAAATTAGGCAATCCGTAAAATCCCCATGCTTAAAGTACGAAATATAAATTACAACTTACCAACAATAACAACTACAAAGTCTTAATCCCACTACGCAGGGCCGGCTACATGAATCCTGTTTTCTCTTTTGCATCCTATTTAGTGTCATATTTTCATTTAATTCTAATGAATTAAGATCATTTTTTATACAATTAGCCCAAGCATTCCTAGGGTTTACCAACAGTAACAAATTCAAAAAAATAGGAAATATTAAAAAAAAGGAAGATAAAATGTAAAATTTTCTAAAGTTTCAACAGTCTTCATTCTGAAATATTAGAAAAATATAGAGCAGTTGTATGAAACTCAAAGCAATGCTGGATTTAAGAAACTTTGCATTATAGAGTGGCTAGTTCTGCGACTAAGAAATCGTGACCTCTTTGCACAATAGAGGCTACTAACCATTGCTGCATAATGTGTTAATTTGCAAATAAAGAACTGATGGCACAATATCTAATTTTTATTTAAATCATGAATCAGAAAGCGTTCCATGCATGTAGCCTGAATTGCTTGTGGTGCTTTGCTTTTTTAAGAGAGAAGGAAAAAAGAGTGATGATGAGTGGATAATTGAATAAGCATGCATTAGTGTAGTGGCATTTGCTTACATCATATGGATAAATATAAGTGTATTTCTTTGTGCTGGTGCATATGAGCGCATTCTTATCAAAATAGTTGTGGAATCCACCAATATGGGACCTGGAAAATTATTTTGGCGTGTTGCCACTTTCTTATTTTTACAATTGTGTGGTGTAAATAAGCATTGGTTTTGATAGGATAGCACATTTTGATAAACTTGAAATTGCATGGGGAACAAGGATTCTACAGAGTGAAAAAAATATTGATCTTGAATTATTTATATGTAAGATTAGATTTCGTTATCATTCTTTTTTATTAGATTTTTTTTAAAAAAATTTTTATAAGGAACGCTGGCAACCTTAAATTGATTTTTTACCTTTACTACCACTATGGCTTTGCATTGAGTTTAAAGAAAATATGGTAAAGTTTTATTGGACATTCCCTTTATTTATACCAAGTGTAACTTTTCAAGGCTTAAAGGGAGCATACTTTAGTGCTGTAGAATTTTGCTATAGTTAGTTGATATAACTTATTATTTCTTGTCAAATAATTCTTTTAACTTATTGATGTAGCTAATGAATTGATCATTTATGCGCTAGGGTTTTTAAAAAGCTTTATAAACTTGAAGAATTGAGGTGGATTTATCTATTGCTAATCTGCACACAATCAACTAGAAGGAATACTTTTATCCTGCCTTGGGAGTGGATTACGAATATCAGAACTCGGCTGAAGTTCAGCTCAATTTTGTTCAGTCTGATCTTGACTTGAGCAGATCTTGATTCTTATTTTGGGTGGCTTTTGGAATTCAAGCTTGCTAAAGATTGATTATTTGTTTAATCAAACTTTATTCTTCTAAGATGAGTTTTTAGTCCATCATATCTTCGTACACCTATTAATAGTAGGGTGAGCATTCAATCATTTTGGATGGATCAAGTTTCAAATTAATCAAATCGATTGCGACCGAATTCGAAGATCTGAAAAACCGAACCAACCTAAATTTTGATAAAATCAAATTAATCAAGCTAAAATTTAATTCGGTTTAAATCGTTCGGCTGCGAACAAACCAATATTTAATTATTTATTAGACTTTGGTTGTGAACAAACATGACGAATTATATATCTCACATGTATAATATCGATTTAATTTCAGTAATAATCCATTTATTTCAATTAAATGCTTTATTTAAATGCTGTATATAATGTAAACATTGATTTTTTTGATTTTTTTGACACAGAAATTAAAATAGAAGATTTATTCAATTTTTTTTTATTTGTTTGATTGAATGAAAATTAAAATAGAATCAATAACTGAAATTCGACTATTAAAGTTGAAAACTAAATATTGAAATACAAATCAATCAGAATCAACCAAACTTGTATGATTCTATTTGGTTTTTTGGTTTTGACCAAATAATGCACACCCCTAATTAATATTTATTTATGCATATTTAAATGGTTGTCAATGTCACATGGCGCACTCCCTGGGGCATTGGAGCTATATAGCACACGCTGTTGATGACACATGACACAGCCGATGATATTTAAAATAAGGGTACTGTTAGACTATGATTTTAAGTGTTGGATGTGTATCTTTATTGGAAAAAAATGGATTGCGTGCAGTACATATTTGCATATATCAATCTTTTTTTGTTTCCCATTATCTCTCTCACTCTCACTTTCTCTCTTTCTTTGTCAGTGCAATACGTAACGATTTTTTGAGGCTATGAGTGGGGGCAGCATGTCATTTTTCTTAATGTAAAGCACTTAAATCATATAAAAAATCTATAATATACTGATAATTCAAGAGTTAAGTGATAATTGGCATAAGATGCTCTTTCAACAGATTAGAGTAAATGATACAAGAAAACAAATGCTCGTACAATTAAGTAACAAGTTCTAAAAATAACACACTACATGTAGTTAATTCAAAATAGATAAATGTTAGATTTTAAATTTATAATGATAAAGGATAAATTGGAGATTTAGTCTTCAATCCTCATCATTAAAAGCAAATTGAACTCTTCAATCCTCATCATTAAAAGCAAATTGAACTTTATCAATATCATCTTCATTCCTCATGGGATGATCCTCCTCCAACTCTAGGAAGCAGAACACTTCCTAATACTTTTCATGCCTATGTCGGACATGTATTTGATGCACAACAATTTGTGTACGACATCCTTAAAGTGGTGTTAAAAGTGTTTTAGGAGGAGATAAATTTCAACATGGATCATACATGACCCGATATTGGTCGAACATAGGATTAACATGCCCAGAACATGTGTGGGGCTTGTGAGATAAAACTATATGTGCAAGATCCCAAGCATCATCACTATGTGTCCTAGCGTTGACTCATTGGGCTCGCACTGTGGCTCTCTTTTATTCACTTTATTCCCAACTCTTGCAACATGACTTTTGTTATCTTCATTCAATGAAGTTTTTTACTACTCTCCTTCGACGTTGAAGCCCTTCCTCTTGGATAGTCCTCCCCCCCCCCCAACGCACGCACACACACACACACACACACACACATTTCTCCTTGGATAATTTACCTTTACAACTTGGTCAGCACTTCTCTTCCTTCTTGTGCTCACAAAGCTTCTGTAGCCTTTCTTTTCATTCGGCGAAGCTTGCGTCCGTGATGCTTCTTTTCTAGCTTTCAGTACCTTTTGTCAAGGATTGTGTAACTATCAATGTTCTTGCTCTTCAGTTTGTATGTATTTTGTTTCTTGTATGCCAAACCTTTTTTTTTTTGTTAAGCTTAACTTATCATACTTGTTAGTTTTCTGAATCTTTAAATATTTATAAGTTTTTTAGAAACTAGGAATCCAAATGTGTCATCGTCTTGTTCAATATTATTAATGGATTCAAGCAATTGAGAGCTGTTGAACTTTTGTTTTGAAAGTGTTGGATGCTAAATTGTCTTGTGGATCAAGCCCTAGGAATAGATTTTCGTTCGAATGAAAGGAAAGAAAGTAGGAGAAAGAGAAATGAGACAAATGATGCTTAGTTTCTGAGGAATTGTGTCATTGTTCCCCGCTAGTTAAATGACATTCCTATTTATAGGTCAAACAAAGATATAACAATATACAGGATTGTCCCCCGTTTAATGATGATGTTACCATAATTTATGAGTCATTGCACATTTATATATTTGTTACAGATTCAAACATAATTTATGACCATGTCATCGCTGTTGGCATTGGTCCATATCTGTAACTGCTCATGATACTAGTTTGTATTCATAAGTGCTTGCCTTGGTCACTTGGTATTCATTCGGTCGACCAAGTGTCATGGAGTCATTCAACCGATTGAATGATCTTTTGCTGATTTTTTCGAGGGGACCTTATGCAAGGACATATTGTCATTGGGAAGATTATTCCATCTGGCAAAGGGTTGACAGGCAGTCTACCTTCGGTTAATGTGTCTATATTGAAGGTATTCCTCCCAAGTGACAATTGATCTTTGTAATAGCAGATGTTGTTTGTGTAGACGACTGCGCAGTTGCGCGGTGTACATCATAAATATGCCTGCACAAATCTCGAGAAGATAACATGGACCGTACGAAGAGGATTGATGTACGGAAAATTTCTTCATTGTTGAAAAATATGTATGTGAAAAACAGTAGAAATTATATAATTTACATTAATGGTTTATAAAATTAAAGTTGCACCGATGACATGCCATTTCCTACTTTATGCAAACTTGTCATGTCATCGTGGCTTGTGCCATCATGGTTTTGTTCGTTTTTCATAACTATATCTTCATCTTCATCAAATAGGCGTCCCTATGCTTAGGCAAAGTAGATGCACAATCTTGGAAGAAATTGAATATCGTATTTCTGTCATAAGCATCAAGCGTCGTTAGCTCTAATAACAACCTCCTAACTAAAATCATAGACATACACCAATTCATCACCTTTAATAGTCTCATCATTCAATTTAATAGTGTCGACTATTCATTGGCATCATCAACATCAGTAGTCATTATTTTAATCATATGTCAATGCATGTGACGCTGAATTAATGGATAATTGTTTTCTTGGGTTCTGCTTGAGGATAGGATTGGTTGTTGCTCTTGAACTTGGGGCTTTTGAATCACATTTTATGTTGTGTGTTTCCCCCTATGGGTTTTGTCGTGGTTATATTAATTAATAATGATAGTTTTTTTATCATTAAAAAGTGTAAAATAATCGAAAATAAAAATTTCAAGCTAACACGTATCATGTGCCTAGCGTCATAGCACATACTAGGTGCAAGGGCATGCTTCACTACATGGCAGTGAGCCTTACCACAATTATGGCATGGCTGTGTGGCTAATTCACTTACGGGCATTAACAATTAGGCATTGCATAAATGCATTTATGTATGAATAAATAAATATATATCATTTTTGGAAGGTTAAGAGTTCTTATTCGTATACATCTTACTTTATTATATTTGAAATTCAAAAAAAAGATAATTTAGATATGTGATGACCTAATTTAGTGACCGTATTCTTTTAAGAGAAAGTATTCTAATTCCCTCTCTTCTTTCTCTCAGCTTACATGTAACTCTTGAATTAACTGTTAAAATTCAAAATAATAAATAATTGCTTTACCAATATGAAAGGGGTATAAATAACCCTTATATGAATCCTAGAATAAGAAAAACAATAAAAAGAAATAATAGAAAAAGAAAGATATGATACTTAATATCTCAAATTAATCAATTCATATTAATTTTTTGGAGATAAAGGGAACAACATAAAATAAAAAAACCTAAAATAGAAAAGGAAATAAATCCAATCGAAGAAAATAAGTCTAAAATAGGAAAGTAAATAAAATTATATTAGGAAATAAATTTAATCCTCAAAACTTCTAACAGGAATAAAATATTTCCTAATATAACTTCTAACACTCCCTCTTAAGTTGAAATATGATTGAAAACTATATTAAACTTGGATTTAAAAACATAAAAAAATGGGCAAGAAAGATCTTGCGAAATAGAACTTGAAGTCTTTATCTTGTACTGCAGTTGCCAGTGTTTGTAGGAAGACGGAAGGCTCCTACAGATAATATTACGGAGGATTTTACAAGGAAGTAGACAATCCACAAGAAAAAATTAACTTCTAGTTGACTGAGCTTGTCTTTGATTATAGTTTTTGCAGTGTCTGCAGGTAGGCGAAATGTTCCTACAGGTAATGCGGCAAGAGAGTTTGCAGGGAAGTAGACAACCAACAGAAAAAGCTACAGAGTATGGCCTATAGAAGAAATAAAGGAAAAGCTTCGGAGGTAGGCCTTGTTGCAGGAAAAGGCTCTGGAGAAGAGCCTGCCGGAGGAAAGCCTGTTGCAAGAAAAGGATCCGGAGGAGGGCCTACTGTAGGAAGGATTCTGAAGGAGAGTCTGCTGCAAGAAGGATTCCGAAGGAAGGCCCGTTGTAAGGAAAAGCTCCGGAGGAGGGTCTGATGCATTAAAAGCTCCAGAGGAGGGTCTGCTGCAGAAAATGTTCTGGAGGAGGCCTGTTGGTGCAGGAAAAGGTTCCGGAGGAGGCATTCTGCAGTAATAGCTTTAGAGGAGGGCATGATGTAGGAAAAGGCAACAGAGGGTTTGATGCAAGAAAAATTTTGGTGGAGGACCTGATGCAGGAAAAACACTAGAGGAGGGTTTAATATGGGAAAAAAGCTTTGTAAACGTGTCTGCTGTAGGAAAAACTCTGGAGGAGGGTTTGCTGCAGGAAAGATTCTGGAAGAGGGCTTGCAGCTAAAAGTTTTGCAAGAACAGTGCATCTGCTCTATGCATGGAGAGAAAGAGCAAAGAACACCATCATGTTTTAACATTTTTGCTGCAAAGGGTAATGTGGGAAGATCAAGGAACATCAGGTTCGCAGGAACATCAGGTTCACAACTCTGCAAACTTCATTAGGGAAGTCTTCTCTTTGGATATCCCTAATTGAAACAGTAATAAATCTTCCCAACCCATTGAAATTTTCCCTAGCCCACACAACTCTTTGCTAAAAAAAATGTATAAACATGGACAGAAGGTGCAACAACTCGAGCAAGAAAAGTAGTTAGAGAACCACAACCAGTCCCTAACTTCAAAACTACGCAACCCTGAATATCCTCATAAGAGACCTTCTCGGTTCTAACAGAAAGATCAACAACTGAAACATCCACAGTCGGTATGTGGAAGGAGATACCAGTCAATTTCCCATTCAAAGCAGGAAAAACTTTCCCAACAACCTTGACAACTCTAGTGCTGCTGGGAATGATATTAAAACTAGCAGCTCTTCCACCCTTCTTGTCCTAGCTTGATGGACCATCAACAGTCTTCTGAGTTGAAGTGATTGCATGCACAACTGTCATCAAACCCTCAATTATGCCAAATCTGTCATTAATAACCTTCTTAGCACCACCCTTCAGATGAGCAACAACCTTGTCCTTGTCCATAACGACACCAATGGACTCCACAACATATTCAGCACCAGCCTCACCCCATGGGATCTCCTCAGGGGTCCTGATGCCAAAGACTGTAACAAGTTTCTACCCAAAGAGAAGGGTCTTGGAGTCCTTCACCACTATCTCATGATGTTTCCATTGCCCGCACACAATATCATACATGAACATGTATGTCATGTGTTCGATGGAGATGAACAGATCTTTAACAATGACCAACTCTACATCGTCACTCGAAAGTGTAACTCTAGCCACAGGTCATTCTTCCAGAATCGTTAATTTCAATCTTGATCTTTCAAGCAGATGCCATGGCTATCGAGAATTACTAAGAGACATGAAGCCATTGGAGAGAAATTAAAGGCGCAGGAGAAATGATTAAGATGGACCGCTAGCAATATCAGGGAGAAAGTGTCCCTCCCTTCCTGCAGAGAGAATGGTAGGAAGTAAGTCTGGCGGCTCTGGAGGGAGGACCAGTGGCTAGGATAGGGAATTGACTCTGATGCCATGTTAAAATTCAAAATAATGCAAAATCGTTTTATTGATTTGAAATGGGGTTCTTTTTTATGAACCATAGAATAAGAAAGACAATAAAAAAAATATTAGGAAATGATAGATATTACACCTAATATCTTTAATTAATCAATTCATATTAATTATTTGGAAATAAACAAAAACAACACGAAATAGGAAAGTCTAAAATAAGAAAAGAAATAAATCTAATCCAAGAAAATAAATCTAAAATAGGAAATGAAATAAAGTTATATTAGGAAATAAATTTAATCCTTACACTTTCCAACAGAAATAAATTATTCTCTAATATAACTTCTAACAGTAACCGATCTAGTTCGATGATAATATTTTATAGAACTTCAAATCAAATTCATAGTTCTAGTTGTTTAATTGTGTAAAAAATAGATTTGGAGGAATAATTCTCTTGATTCTATTATTCTCATGTAGGGTGTATATATATATATATATATATATATATAAAAGGAAAAACAAGTACGATCATAATTTGGATTCCACGATGTCGACTGCGGTCGAGAGCTCTGCTAGGGTTTCTGATGGCCATTTTGGTCGCATTTGATTCTACTGCTCGAAGGAGAGGGGCTCACAACTCGTTTCGTCGACTCTCTCTTCGTCGGTGTCTCGTGTTTTCATCGCATTCGTTTCTCGCACCTGTGTCACGCGTTTGTGACTTGGTTTCCACGTTGCGCCTACCTACTTCTGCCTCTGTGCCCGACAATTACGTTTTCTTCTGTTTCAATGCTGCTTCCTTCTTCTGATGCATCTGCGCCCAACTTCTCTCTCTGTCGACACTCTTCCTTTGCGTTCAGGCAGGTGAATGCCGACATCTCTCCTTACTCTCATGACGCTTCCCTCTTTTTTGGTTGAACCAGACAAAGTCTCCTTTGCCCATGTGGTGGGTAACCCTCAAATGGAGTCCTCGGTGGTCTTCCCCTCAAGCTATAAGATTGTCGCGATGATACATATGATTGCTCTTTTGTTAAGAAGGGAAGTAGGAAAGGTGAGAAAGCAACAATATTCTTCTCTGACTCAGAAAGTTCCCTCACAGACAAATTCAAGTTTGCTCTTATTGAAAAGTTTCAGTAGAGGCACCCACCTATGAAATTTATCAGAAAGAGTGTTGATAATCTTAAACTTGTAGGGAAGTGGAAAGTGAGACTCATGGATGAGAGATGTGTTGATTCAATTAACCGTGACTGAAGACGACTCCCGGATTTTCTCCAGGAAATATCTTAATATCACAAGCAGATCAATAAAGTTACTTAAGTGGTCTTCTGATTTCGACCCAAATCATGAAACTCCCACTGTACCGTATGGTTTAGTCTACCTGGTCTCAAGCTGCACTTTTTTTATCATCAGGTTCTCTACTCTATTGGGGTCATCCTTAGGGACCCTATGAAGCTAGATCTACCCACTTTCAATTTAACCAGATTTTCTGTTGCCAGAATACTTGTGGAAATGGATATTACTTTACATGATGTTACTGAAGTATGGCTGGACACAACTCATAATGGATATTGGAAACAGATCGTCATGGGACACATACCTCCATATTGTACCCACTATAAGATGTTTAGGCATATCCTTGATAAATGCCACAAACTCCACCCTAATTTGAAATCCAAGGTGCAAGTGAATAAGGAAGGGTCTAATCTCAATGCTCTGGACATTTTAGTTCCACCTGGAGAGGGTAGACAGGAGGTGACTGTTGCCCCTTTGCGCCCCCCCCCCCCACATGATACAACTGCTACTGTTACTGAGATTGATGTGATGTTGGCCCCTTCAAACCCCATAGAAAACAAATCTTAATGATTATTATCTACAAAGGATAATGTTCAGACTAATAAGAACCTCGCAGCTCCCCTTCTTCAGGAAGTATCCGATGTAGAGGTTACCCATACTTCACATATACCATAACTTATTGTGGGTACTACGGTTGGTAATTCTTCTGCTACAGCTCTAACACCTCATCAGACTGATTCTTCAGATAAGGAATGTCAGGTTTACACTTTCAGGAGGAAGAAGAAGAATGAAGATCTACTTGGGCTCAGGAATCTTATGGACAATTCTTTGGTTACTTCGGGTAATGGTACACACCTTACCAGCTTCTTAGCTGGATCCCTTCTGAGAACTAGAGCCAGATGCAGTACTAGATTGGGATAACCCTCACTTTTTCAGCACTCCTTTTTTATTATTTTTTTTTTGTGTTGTGTCGTGTGGGTTGGGTGCTTATTTTTTGGCCCACCCATACAATCTACATGTATCTTTTCTCTTTAACAAATTAGCCCTTAGGCTTTTTTATTTTTTTTTAAATATATATATATATAAGAAAATATTTTGAAATAAAAAATAAAATAACATAGAATAGGAAGGAAATAAATTAATTAAGAGTTTCCTAAGTTGTCCTCATCAAATACTCCATGACTTTCTTAGATTTTCTTCAGGATTTTCTCAAATTTTCACACTCCCTCTCAAATTTGGTCGTAGATATTGTAGAGACAAAGCTTGGTATTGAACTATGATAAGACACTTAAAGAAAAAGATTTGGTGAAGATATCTACAACCTGATGTGTTTTGATGTATTTTAGTTGTATAATTCTCCCATTAACCTTTACAGAGATGAAGTGTCTATCAACTTCAATATGCTTGGTCTTGTCATGATGCACATGATTCTTGGTAATGTCTTACAGTCACAAAACATTTATATAAGCCTATTGGAGGTTCATCAAAGTTCTTTTAACAATTTTGAATCCATATTCCTTTATAGATTCCCAAGACAAGTGTCATACTCTTATTCTGCACTATTTCTAGAAACTATAACTTGCTTCTTATTTCTCGATGTAACTAGATTTTCTCATACATATGAGCAATAATCTGTGGTGGACCTTCTGTCAGTGAGCTCCCTGACCTAATAACATCAGTGTAGACTTCCACCTCTCTGTTTCTGGTTCTCTCAAAACTTAATCCATAACCAAGTGTTTTCTTGAGAATTCTCAAAATTCTGTATACCATTTTCAAATGCTCTTCAATTGGGTTATTTATGTGTTCATTCACAATACTAACATAGTATGCAATATTTGACATATCATGTGACAGATAAATGAGTTGTCCTACAAATCCATGGATATACTTTTTTCTTCCCTGTTAAACTTCTTGTTGGTTTCTTTGGAGTATTAGCAAATTTGCATCCAATAATTCATGTTTCCTGTAGTAAATCTAGGATGTATTTCTTATGTGGTATAGCAATGCCTTTCTAGGATTGTGTTACCTCCATTCCTAGGAAATATCTCATGTTTCCTAAGTTATTGATTTTAAATTCAAAGGCTAGCACTTTTTTATTTTAAGAATTTTTTTTTCAGCATCACCAGTAAAAATCATATCATCCGCATATACAATCAGTGCTACAATCTTTTTCCCTGAGTGTGTTTTTTATGAACAATGTGTCATCAGCTTGACTTTGAAAATATCCTTTTGGAATTCATAGTTTTAGCAAACTCCTTAAACCTTGCCCTTGGTGATTTTTTAAACTCGTAGACTTCCTAAGTTTGCATATTAGGTGGTTGTTGGAATCATTCTCAAGTCATGGTGTTATTTTTATGTACACATCTTCCAGATGCCCATTCAGGAAGACATTTTTTATTTCAAGTTGATGTAGTCCCGATTCTTTGTGAACTGCTACTGAAAGGAGAACTGTGATAGTATTTAGTTTGACAACTAGTATGAAGACCTCCTAATAGTTAATTCTATAGGTTTGTGTGAAACCTTTTGCAACTAGTTTAGCATTGAATATGTTAATACTTCCATCAGCTTTGTATCTGATGTCGAACACTCACTTGCATACAATTGTCTTCTTATTCTGAGGGAGTTTAGTAAGAATCCATGTGTCATTATATGGTAGTGCTTGTATCTTTTGTTCTGCCACTTCCCTCCATTTTGGATTTTTAAGAGAATGAATGAATTTAAGAATTTGTATGTTATCGAGTTTTGGTTTGAGCAATTGTGTCCTTGCAAGTTGTCTTAAACATGATCCAATTTTTTCTTCCTCCTTGTGTACATTTCTAGTTTTTTGCTCTGCACTTCAAGTTGGATTGGTCAGGAGTCCTCAACACCAATAGGAGGGGTAGATGAAGTAGGTGTTGAGGCTATGCAGGTGTCATTAAATGCATCAAAAATAGAAGAGTAACAGTTATACCTTTTTTTTTTGTTGCATATCCAAGAAAAATACATTTGATAGATTTAGGATCATGTTTTGTGTGATTTTAGGATTGACGTGAACAAATGATATATGGCCAAAGATTTTTAAGTGGGATAGTAGAAGAGAAAGCTTCGATGTGGGGATATGCAACTATCAAAACATGAAGAGGTGTTTTAAAGTTAAGTGTCTGACTAAGTATTCGATTGATAAGGTATGCTGCAGTAAGAATTGATTCCCTCCAAAAATATTTGGGAACTTGAGGGCCATCATCATTGAGCGTGATATCTCAAAGAGATGTTTGTTTTTTTCCCAGCTATCTTATTTGGTTGTGAGGTTTCGATACGTGAACTCAAATGAATAATTTCATTTTTTGAATATGAGACTCAATGATTGAGTTGAAATATTCCTTTGCATAATCAATTTTGAGGATCTGAATTTTACATTAGAATTGAGTTTGAATTATATAATGAAAGATTTGGAAGATTTGGGTTCTTTCAGAGCTCAGTGCATCAAATTGCCCAAATAAGAGAATGATCTCTTTCACAGAGTAGGAATCAGTTCATGGAATGCATAGTGACACAAGAGAGGTTGAAGATGTCAGAGACGAGTTTCAACTTTCAACCGACGAGGAAAAGACGCTAGTGAGTCAAGCTCAGCCCATGAAAAAGACTCCAACTTGATTAATATTGATTACTCTAGAAGACAGTGAGTCCGAGGAGCTGATATCACAAATAAGACAGTCTTTGTTTAGGGAGTTGTTGAATATCTTGATCGACAATGTACCTCTTGGGTTGTTGCCATTGAGAGTGTCCAACATGCCATAGATTTTATTCTAGAGTTAGTTCCTCCAGACAAACTTGTTTATTTGATGCACCAAACTAAGTACGAGAAGTGGGAGAAATTAGTTACACCTTTAAATACCTTGAGGCTTAGTTTGTGAGAATACTTTTTTGTGTAGTTTCAGCTCTGGTTGTGTTAAAAATGGATGAATATTTATTCTATCATGAAAGATTTTGGAAGGACATGTGTTTTGGAGTTGCTCTAAATTAACGCGAGCATAGATTTTGTAGCGGGACTGTCTCAGTCACAACAATGTGATGATTTTGTTATGATGATGGTAGATCAATTCAAGATGCTTTTAGAGAAGTCGTGAGATCTGCAAAATGGGATAGCAAAAATCCCGCTTTTCAGTTGGATCGCAAAATCCTGCGTTTTTGCGGGATCACGTGAGAACCACTAGCACAGGAGCGGAAACAAGAAGTCGTGGTTTTTCAATTTAACATTTTTTTTATATATTTTCTTTTCTATTTTTTTTTTCTGATTAGGTTAATATCTATTAGGAGACTATTTATATATTCGCTTTTATGTTTTGAGAGAGATTTTTAATTTGTCCAAGTATTATGGAGATTCTAATCTCTATTCTCTATCTTAAGGAGTATGTATTGTTTTTTTTGTAAGTGGTGTGTCTGCATCTTGCTTAGGAATAGAGAGTGAAATCTCCTCGCCGCTCGAAAGTCACCGATTCGAAGTTCTTTTTTTCCATTTCAACCCAAAACAACTGGCCAAAGAAGCCCAATCCTTTCCAAAAGATAACCAACAAAAAAAATTAGCCTTTCCTCACTATTCCACAACCACCTTCCCGCGAAATCCGCTACCTAAATATCTTCTTAGAGTCCTAAATCGGTATCAAAATATAATCCTTTAATTATTAAATAATGAAGCAATTCTAGTTCTCTTTCTCCTTGATTATTCGTTCATTTATTGTTTCCATTTCGGCAAATGCTTAGATATGTTGCCATCTTGTCTTTAACAAATTGATAAGCTTACTAAAACTTACTAAATTGAGCTCAAGCTCAAGCTCAATGTCATGCACTTAGTTTTTTAGTAGATAAAAGTGTAGCCTTTAACACCTCTCCAATTGCTAAGAAAGCTTAATCTCACTTAACGCTTACAAATGCCCAAAAGATTCTTAACCAAGAGAATAGGAAATGAGACTCGTATTGCTATGAAAGAAGGCTACATTAAAATTTGGATAGATGCAAATGGAGGATGTTCTGCCTATATATACGCCAAGGAGTTCCCTCCAAAAGTTTTCAGACTTTTGATTCGTAGCTCTACTCGTTCATTTCAATCCGATTTCGGCTCGAAGAAAATTCAATTCAAAATTTTGACTCGTAGCTCCGCTCCTCTATATCCATCCGTTCCCGATCCGAGCCAAAAATCAAATCAATTTTCGAGTGATTAACGATTCTTGAGCTAAATCCACAGCCCTATCCATGATGATAGATGTCAGCTCATCCTCTGATCTGTGCCATTTATAGGGTTGGATTGAGGAACAATGTTACTGAAATGATTTCATTCAAACAAACATAAAATAAAATTATATATCAAGATTTAACAAACATTTGTTATAAAACATACTTGGGCTATCTTATACTTATCTGATTACATTGGGAATACATGTTGATTGCGTAATTATCTTAAAAACCTGAAATTTACTCATCTTTATAATCTAACTGCAGACGATTAGTGCATCCCATCATATATTGCTCCATGTGTGAGTGTAGTCTTGCGCATTGATTGTGCCACATACAAAATTTTCAAGCCAATCTCTTAATAAATTAAACAAAAGAAAAAGGAAAAAACATATTAATTGCATTCAGCACCCCACATATTTATGAAATTGCAATTAAAGTAACAAAAAGTCTTGCAAAACTCTCCACTATCCATTTGTGTCTTTCCTTTTCCGCTACATTGCTATGAACTGTAAGGCTGAAGCTTATTAGTCCGCATGACGGTATCAAGTGGCTGTCATTATCTGATCTCATGCTCATGAGTAGAAGGGGCACTTGGAAATAAACTTCATTAGCTTAGGATTATGGTAATGACACTAAGCTGGTTAATTAATTAGGAGATAATGAGATTGATTAGTTTTGAGGATTAAGAATCTCCAAAGTTGAAGGCCTTCAAAAAAAGTCCACTTCCTTATCATTACTTTTTTCCTCCCTATCATGTCCGGGCGCAGTTGGCCACTATCATTCTTCCATCCAGCCTGACTTCATTTAAAGAAAAAAGGAAAGGAGAATTTACATATATGCCACTCAATTCTTATGTATTTACATATCTAACTTCTACACATCATTTTTTAAATACATACCACCGCACTTGTTATGAAAAGTTAAATTTGGGATGCTTCTTATGTGATACTAAAGATTTGGGTGGTATAAAGGTAAAATGTAAAAATGAAGTGGTAAATATATAAATTCTTCTTCTTCTTCTTCTTCTTCTCTCTCTCTCTCTCTCTCTCTCTCTCTCCATTGCAAGATCTTATCAGAAACACTGTACCAATCCACTAGAGTTTTAGCTGGATGAATTATCTCAACTCAAAGTTTCTCACAACATTTGAAGATTTAGTCATGTAAGATAAAAAGCTGTGATTATATTGATACAATTTCAATCAATTGGCATGCAATTACAATTTTACCTTTGAAAATTATTATTGGACATATATATTTGCCTATTCTTAGCTTATTTATGGGTATTTGAATTGATGGGAATCATTAGATCACTTGTCGCTATGCGGCACTAAGTATTTTATTGAGGGACGGTGATGAATGATAAATTGGAGGATGTTGACAACTCTAATAATTAAGTGGTGGAGAATAAGGTATCAAAGAAAATTGAGTAATGGGATTTAGGGCCACTTTGAGGCAGCTAAAAACAGCGGACGGCGTTTTGACGCCACTCTACTGTTTGTTTTTTGCGTATCGGTCACATTTTAAAAAACTCCGTTTTTATTTTATGAAGAAAGTCACAAGCGTTCCTCTTCGTGTTTAGTCACAAAATTACTCCAATGCCCCTCGATTGAACCCGCTGCCTTCTCCTTCGTTCGCGATCGAGATCGCACAGCCGCCAGCTTCTTCGACACTCCTCTTCCTTCGTTCGCGATCGTGGGCTGGGGAAGGGAGGCGTGACATCGGTAGGGCAGCGAACATCGGCAGGGAAGCACGAAGTTGAGCGAACACAGAGATTGCGGGAGGTAGGGCAGCGAGGCTTGGAGCGAAGAAGATCGCGTGAAGCTTTTGTGGTGAAGCGATCTCGAACAGGGAAGCATAGAAGAAGAAGATGGCGACTTAGGATTTTGATTGAATTTATTCATATTTTCCATATTACTGCTTATCATTTTATAATAAACAATATTTAATAATCAGTAAAAATATATAAATTATTTTATAATATTTTTGATATTATTCATTATTATTTTATAACTAT
>NEWO01000092.1:1311183-1326760 GCA_003013225.1 Phalaenopsis aphrodite
GGGATGATCAGAATTTTTGAAGTCTGCAAAGGGAGCATCCAATATGTTAGATATTTGAAACTCACAACTAAAAACATCAACACCACCGTCCCCCACCCTCCGACCACATCAGCATCACCATCGCCAACACCAACAACACATCATCACCACTTCACAAATTCTCAAAGAAATATCAAAATCTCACACAAAATATCATTAAAAAAAAAAAAACAAAAACCCAAAACCCAAACAAAACCAACAAACAACCGAAGACAAAAAAAAAGAAAAAAAAAACTTTCCCAAAATATGTGCAAATCCACCAACAAAAGATTGGCAAAGGGGATGCCAAAGGAAGAAAACAACAGAAATAGGAGGTTAGGTCAGAGGAAGCAAGAGCTCGGCGAGGAACGTTAGTGCAGACGACAAACACGAAAAAAAGAACCGAATCACAAAGGGCAACAGAGTAAAAAACCCCATGACACACTAACTCCGCTGCCCAAAAAGATCATTTTTCACGGCTTCAAGCCGCGCGGCGACCCAAACACCGCCCTAAACGGGGCCTTAGTTTGACACTTATGAGCGTGAATAATTAAATACCTTATGTCCAAGTTCAAAGTATGGAATAGCATCATGCATGTGAACTAATCACAATATTTCATGTATATTTCAAATAAGAATATGGTAGTTGTCATATTTGGTCAGTTTGGCAAGATAACTCCGCAAATCTTCAATCAACTTTGATTGACTTAGCCACATAATACAATAAATATCAATTCAATAAGCATATTTGAGAATAATAGTCATCCAATTGTTGACGTCAAAAAAATATTAAAATTTTATGAAGTGCATTAATTAATATTCAATTACAATTAACAAATTTTAAATTGAAAATTAAATTCATGTCCACACTCCGCAGGATATTTGTCCGGTTCAATCAAAAGTAAGCACACGACAATCCTGCAACGGACAACCCCTTCTCTCATTCGAGTGTCTCGCTTTCGTTTCTACAACCTCCACTTCGTCTCCTCTCCTATGGTCTTCCCTGTGGTCTTCTTCCCCGCCCCAATCGAATCCCAAGTCCTCCTTAGCCCTCTGGGTCACCGTAAACGACATGCAGAATCGCTCCTCACGGCTCATTTTTTCTTGTTTGAACCAAGGAGATCTGGCTGGGAAGGCAATGAAGTTTCTGTTATTGCTAGCCACAAAAAACAACCACAAGGTTGCTGGAGATGAAAGCTTCAAAACTTCATGTTCAAAATGAAGAATCAAACTTCATCTTCATCTGCTCCCTTGTTCGCATAGAAAGAACACACAAAGCCTTTGCTTGTCATCCCATGATTGGCACCGACATGAGTGTTGCACATAAAAGAACTCCCATCTTCCTCTCCTTCCGCACTGCTCTGCTGAAAACCCTCAATGCCTTCCTTTCTCGCTCAACCCGAACGCCTCGCTTATGCGATCCTCCCCTGCCACGCATCCTGAGTCCCGATCAATCCTGCACTTTTATTCCCCATGTCGCACAATCTCCCAACCCTCTGTGTCACGATCTTCCCAAGCCTAAAAACCTAGTTGTGATCTTCCCAACACTGCCTTCGCATCGCACGACCCTCGCTGCCCTAGCCTTCGCCGGTCTTGCCTGAATCCTCTGTTCATCGCACAATCTCCTTCATTCCTCCCTCAAAAAACTTTTATGAAAGAGTCGCTCTACCTCCAATATCTATGTAGAAATCCTCCACTTCAACCTACCCAAAATTAGGAACTTTATATTTTAGTCGAGCTCACGGCTTTTTAATCTTGTCAATCTACAAAAACCAATTTGAAAACTTATTCAAACCCAGCCCATTAACTTTTCCCTACCACAGCCTTTTCCATTCATGTTTACTTCTCATTTAATTTTATTTAATATTGTGTATTGTAAATAAAAAATAAAAATAAAAAAATTCTGTTGAGAAATTTGGGCGAAGAAAAACAAGAATCGACACAAATTAAAAAGAACGCGCAAAGATTAACGAGATTCGGCAAAGATATCTATATTTTCGAGAGCAGAGCGGCAACTTTCTTTTCAATATTCAGAAAGAAGAACAGAATACAAGATTCAGCACTCAGAGATTCACCTGATATTACAAACATGACATATATATAAATCTATAGCACAATATGAAATTACTTAAATTACATCTATATCAAACCGCCGGGTGTTGCCCTCGCGCCCCCAACCCACATAATGAAACTCCGCCGATTTGTACAGATGTTTTCGCTCCACTCCGCTCGTGAGCTACGCTACGCTCCAGCATCTATCTCATTTATGGTACATGAGTCATATTTAACAAATCTCCATCTTGACGAATATCTAGCCCCTTATGACAAATACATATGTCTAACAAATCTCCACTTTTTCGAATATCAAACTCTTTATGAGAAAATACATTATGAAGTTTCTTAAGCACCAGTATGGGTTGGGCCACCACGCTTCAATTCCAAAAAACATATCTTCATTTTGAATTATGAGTCATACCTAACAAATCTCTATCTTGGTGAATATTTAGACTCTTAGGAGAAATATATATACCCAACAAATATCCATATTCGTGAATATCCAACCTTTCAGAAAAAATACATATACTAACAAATCTCCACCTTCACGAATATCTAGCAATTTAGGAGAAATATATATGTCTAACAAATCTCCACATTTGCAAATATTAAGCATCTTAGAAGAAATACATATTCCAAAAAAAATTTCACATTGGCAATTATTCAGCCCCTTAGGAAAAAATATATCATGGAGTTTCTTATATACCAATATGGATTGGGCCACAAATTTTTTTAAATAATCTCTTAATTAAGATTCTCTTAACTAAGTTTCCCAAAAAAAAGGCTTTCATAATTAAATTTTTCTTAATTAAACTTTCCCATAAATCTTTTTCCTTAAACTTCCAAAAAAAAATGTTTCCACTTTTTAGAAAAACTCTTTTTTCTTTCCAAAAAAGCTATGCTTTCCTTCTCAGAAAAGCTCTGTCTTCTAGAAAAACTTCACTTCCGTTTTTTCTTCCAGAACGAAATATTTCTTTTCCCGATTGCACCAACAGATTTCATTTCCTTGTCTTTCCTAAGTCATAAAATATCTCTAGAATATCTCCGCGCTAAATTTCCTTTTCTGCAAACATTTTTTTCTGCGTGAATTTCTTTTTCCCGCATCCACCCTTCCAATTATGCTTCCTCGTCGCTCCCTCCGCCGCACAAACTCCTTCATCTTTCGCATTTGTTCGTGATAACTACACGTAAACTCCTATTCGTGAACACCTCGCCGAACGCCGCGAAGGTTCGCGAACTGTCACGCTTGCTGAAAGAATCATCTGGCTATAACGAAAGAAGCCTAGATGCGCGAACTTCCTACTGCAGAAGCACTCTCACGAAACTAACTACCACGAACCCTCACGAAAATTCGCCTACCTGCTGGAGTCACGCACTCCCCTGCCGATTGCGACAATGCCGCGCACTCCCAAGTTGTCGCTAATGTCAGCATCGAACGCCTTGTCAGAGCCAAATTCACCAACTCCCACGAGAACTCCTTCTCGCTCGAACTCGCAAACTCCTCCAGTGACAACTCGTGAACTCCTCTGTGAAACTGAAGCGTGGCCGAACTCTCTGAGATCCAAACTGTCGGCATTAAAGCCCCTTCACAAAATCTCCAAAGTCTAATCTGAAACCTCTTCACATCTTCTTAGCTGCGTAGACGAAATTTATTTTTCCTTGCCCTCGAACCAGTCTTTGATATCACTTGTTGAGAAATTATGGCGAAAAAAGACAAAAATTGGCAAAAATCCAAAAGAACGCGCAGAGATTTACGAGGTTCGATAAAGATGCCTACATTCTCGCGAGTATAGCGACAACTTCATTTTCAATATTCAGAAAAGAGTACATGATGCAAGATTCAACTCTCAGAGTCTAACATAAGACTACAAACATGACATATATAACCCTATAGTAAAATATGTAATTACTTATATACCAAACTGCAAAATATTGCCCTTGCACCACTCAACCCACATAATAAAACTCCCTCGATTTGACAGATTCTTTCGCTCCACTCCGCTCGAGGGTTTTGCTCTACTCCAGCATCTGTCCCATTTATGGTATATGAGTCATAACTAACAAATTCATATAGCTGACTCCATGTAATAGGACTAAGATTTTGTTATTGTCGATATTGTCATTGTTGATTGTCGATATTGAGGCTCGACACTCAAATAAGTAATTAGGGCAATGGGAAACTTTTTTTGAAAAACTCCATTCAAGGAGACCGAAGTACCTGTTAGGCAAGAAAAACTATAATATCATCTAAAGAATTCCTTTTTAAAAAAAAATTGAGGTCGAACACTGTCTTGGCAATTTTTTAAAACCTCCATTCGAGAGCAAAATATATGTTAGGCTGAGAAAAGTGCAAACTAATCTAGAGATATATTTTTAAAATTGAGGAAATGTTTGTTACGATCTAACCCTTTTTCCAGGTATTTTGAAGGCTCATCGCATCTTCTGAAATGATGAGTTAAATACCTTTTTGCTCCCCAACCACAATGTCTCACGACAATGACTAGTGAATCATTTAAGACAACTAGAAGGGATGGTATTCTCTTATGCCCCTAAAAGAGAAGGACCCTGAGAGGCTATCAAAATTTAAGATGATATTAAACCTATAAATGATATAAAAATATGATATGTTTGAACTTTAAAAATGACATAAAATAAAAAGAAAATGCATGTTATAAAATACATAATTAACACTTAAGCTATAGTTAAAATCATTTCAAAAGGATAAATAATATGCACTTGGCACTGCATAAGAGCCATTAAATTAAATACGCTTGAGGTTTCTTCTCCCATCAAAATTTTTCTCCATGTATCTAAGATGAAACACCCTCTTCCAGTCATAGGCATATCCCACTTTTGATTCTTTTTTTTCCTCCATCATACTCTTTTATGCCTCGTTCACCATCTCTTCTCTAATTTTCGGCACATCCCTCTCCATCAAAATTCTCCACTCCCTCACCTCTCCAACTCCATGGGGGATGCTCTTAAAGGTAGATGAATTCTTCTTCGTTGTCCTTTCTCTAGATCTTTTATGTTTTGTCCTAGCCAAGAATTCTCTGATCAAACATTAATTAGGTTTGCAATTAGAGCAATCGACACGACTTAGGAATACATCTCCATGAGTTTTTTATCATCTCCAACATTATGACTTCAAATCCATCATGTTTTTTTACTTTTAATGAAAAAAAATCTATCCTCCATACTGGTAAACCTTTCTTTCATTATGAATTAGATTTGCTCTACCTCTCCTTCTAACACATCAACTTTTTTTATTGTCAACCTAACAAGAGCTAAGGTACTAATACCGATTTGATACACCTCAATACCAAAATCAACGAACAAAACAACAACGAAACAAAAATAACTAGATGGAAGAAACACAAACAAGAGTTGGTTAAATGAAAACAAAAGCAAATAAGCAAGATACAAAATTGATGGACTTTGAGAGATAGATCACCTCTCCCACACCTTAAACATTGCTAGGAACACCACACAAAAAAATGAAACAACAATCACACAAAACATACATAAAGAAAACAAAGCTACATTATTTTTCTCAATAGAATGCCCCCACAACATATGAAAATTTTCATTACAAACTTTCCCTCTAAACTCCCCCAATTCCTCTTGCTTTAGAATCTAGATCTTCTCCCCAAACCCCTACCAACGTTACCAGCGTAACAAAATCCTGTAAATAGGGCTCGACCAAACACCCCACAAGTCTTAAATTCAACAGCTACATTAAAACCAACGGTAGAAGACAGCAGCAATTCAAGAGGAATGCCCAAACACTCCTAAAATCACCAAAACCAGACTATTTTGAGTTGGATTCAAAATTCATCATTCACGGTTTATGGAATAAACTTCACACCACAACAAGATTTCCGTTTATCACCTCCATATTATGGCCGATACTGAACTTCGTCCAGCTAAATAGATACATCGAGGTTAAATGCTTCTTTTTCTTCAGATGAACGAAATTTGAACACAACAATTATACGTGGATAAGCACTGAGCGGAGATTTCCCCAATTTAGCAATCCAAATTGTCCAATTACTTCCAAAATAACCGAAAAATGTCATCTTGATAAAAAAATACATAAACATTTGGCAAGCAGGAAAGATTTCACTTTCAATACAGAACTAACCCTTGAAAAACCCTACTCTATTCCCGCCACCTCTAAGGCAACAACAAAACACGAAAGATAAAAATTACATGTAAAACAGCAATGAACAACAACACCATTCGATAACTTACGCCGCCTTTTTAGGAGACTTCTTCGCCTTCTTCACTGTCTCCTTTGGCTCCTTTTCCAGCGCCTTCTTCGGAAGCAACACCGGATTAATATTCGGAAGAACACCGCCATGTGCAATCGTCACCTTTCCCAAAAGTTTCCCAAGCTCATCATCATTCCGAATGGCGAGAAGCACATGTCTAGGAATAATACGATTCTTCTTGTTGTCACGCGCCGCGTTTCCCGCGAGTTCCAAAACCTAGAATCAAAATCAACGAAAGGGACGCTTAGATCTTTGAATTAGGGTTTGAAGTGAGAGGGCTTTTGTGATCTTACCTCAGCGGCGAGGTATTCGAGCACAGCAGCGAGGTAAACGGGGGCACCGGTACCAACACGGCGAGCATATCGGCCATTCTTTAGGTATCGGCCGATACGACCGACGGGGAACTGGAGTCCGGCACGCACAGAGCGAGAAACAGCTTTCTTCTTCGGGCCTCCGCCCTTGCGGCCACCAGCACCCTTTTTGACCTTACCACCGGAATCCATGAGGAGGTTGATCGTAACTGGTGGTCTTGGAGAAGAGGAAGAGATAAATGCGATGAAGTGGCGGAAAAGTATCGAGTGAGCTCTGACTTTATTGTAGTGCGGACGGAGGTGGTGCCACGGATCGATATTTTGGTCCGTTGATTAAATGGTGATGGACGGTCGGAGATTGGTTATGTGTAAATTTAATTATTAGTGGATATTCACTAGAAGTCTAGTGTTGTAAGTATTGCTTCTCATGTTACCTTGCACTATTAAAGAGCACGATCTATGTGAGAATAAAATTCGGGGTTACATCCTGCATAATTTTTCTATATTTTAGTTAAATCTGTAGCATATATAAAAATGTCACCTGTTATCTTTTCAAAACTAAAATATATATTTTCATAGACATTCATGACATAAAACAAGATGTTCTAAGTGTAGCTATCAAACTTTTGGTATATATATATATATATATTTGAAAAAAGAATGGCCGGATTCTATTATACGACCCCCGGACTTTCTTTATTGGTCTAAGAATTCAAGTATCACACCCTACACTCGGGGGGAATCGAACACCAAACCAGAGGGAAACAATTGACAAGCAAATACCGGACCAACTGATATAAGTACGTGGCATGTGTGTGTGTATTAAAACAATTCTAAATATACCTCAAATATTTTAGAAAAGCAAGAGATATGTTACACACTCGTGTGATATATCAGTCATGTTGTCTAGTATGACCAATTTCTTGGAATTTAGTTGAAGAGCGGAGTCGCATATGTATTACCAGACAAAGCGAGGGTGAGACTTAAGTCTTGAATGAAGATGCAAATAAAAGAATGTAAACTGGCCTTCAGCCCAACAAATCAAATTAGATAGGACAAAGTGGATGGACAACAACTCGTCTTGACGTCAGCTTGTTCCTGCATTTGTACGAAGAAGTAAGGGATCGTTCACTCTAAAAGTGAGTTCCCAGGAATAGAGGGGTAAAGGACACAAAGCAAGCTAGCTATCGAAAGAGGTGAAACTGTAGGCTTTGCTTGTAAGCTCCGCCACCTGAAGGGTCATTAAATGAGCTAGGTAATAAGGTTGTGATATTCATTTATTAGGAGAGGCGAACGAAAATTGTTTCTTTTTCACATTTTCTCTCTTGCATAAAGAGGACAAATAGTGGAAAATGGGTTTTCTCCTCCCCCATGTGCTTAGTCGCCCTGAAGCAATTCCTTTTAATCCTAGAGACAAGAAGAGATGTGCTGACACAAAATACGGTACAAACTTAGTCAGTGGCATCACTTGAATGTTTTCTAACACGCCTCAAAAAGATAGTATACAAAAAGTGAATAATATACAAAAATAGGCTTTCTGCATGTCGTGCCAAAAAATGACATGGATGATGTAAGCCCTATTAATCACTTAGTCAAGGTTGAACTGCCACTCATACGAAAGAGTATACCAATGGTTCAGGATGGCAAAATCACCATAATGACAATCTGTAAGAATCGGAAACCTTATAGTTTTGAACCACCAAACTCAACCTAAAGATATGTTCATATGCCAAAAATGTCATCAACCAACGGAAGGATGTACCAACGATTGAAAATATGAAATCATGGGATCTTTTGAGCTTTATGAGGACTAAAACTCAATGGTTTTCCTACTACTAAAAACTAGTCAGGATTTAATGACGAGCATCCTGTGTTTGTTGCACTACACAAAATAGTGCATCGACAACTCAACTAGTGAAAGAAAAGAATAAAGTTTGTTAATATTTTGGTGTTATAAATATAAAGGCTAATGCTAGAAGTATGCTAGCAGGTCGTGGTGTCGTGTTTCAATCAATGGAGAAAATAACATTGGACCATAAGTAAGGGATAACATTACAGCACCTAAACTGGTGTCGTGACTTTAGCCTAAGTGGAGAAAAAGATAACCTGTGATCATATTGTAGATGTCAATTTTCTGATTTTTTTCTGGATATTTGGCATTACTGATTTGGGAGACAACATCTAGGCGTAAGATCAAAATTAAATGCAACAGCCTCGCACCATTATGGAAGCAATGTTGCACGACAACTGTGAATGACAAAATGATGGCCACATGTTAAGAAATGACGTTGACTCATGATTTTAAGCCCAAACAAGGGATCAACACCATGATATCTAAAGGAGTGATGCAATAGTGCAAGGCTTATCAAAGGCCCTAACTTGAAAGAAAGCACTAGGAAATGAGACTATACAAGGGGAAACACAAGAAGCTAGCCTGACTTTCTCTAATAACAGACTAGCATAGTCCATCTAACACAAAATCTATGGCTTTCATAGAAAGGTAATTGCAAACAAAAAGAAAATTTGCTTATGCGATGAGGGAACGGCGTCAAAAGTTTCAAGGCTTGGTCATTCGCTCCACCAGCTCCAGTGATAGAAATGAACGACACTTCTAGCATCAAGAAGCTCCACCATAAAGAAGAAGATGAAGGCGATGAGTTGAGAGGAACATGTATACTCTCCCGACTAGAAAATGGGGTGCAAAAAACTATAGACACTCCATCAACTTCTAAAATCTAGCCCACTCCAATCAGCTTTACCATCTCAAAAGGTCAATCAAAATGACCCAACAACCAATCCTCAGGGAAGTCTAGGGCTCCCTTTTTATAGAGAAAAAAAATTTTATGTAGTGTCACAGGGCTGCACATGGCTTCAGGGAATGGCTTACGTGGTGGATGTCATGTCAGCTAACAAGACAGGGTGCGCTGCTTGAAACATGACCCCGTGTTCGTTGGGCAGTGCGGTTTGATTAAAGGTTCAGGGGAGCTTCTAACATGGTCAATGCCACATTTGTGCTCATAAATGGCAGCTATCAAATCGAGATCCACATTCAGGGCCCAAGAAATCAGAAGTTGTGGCAATAAGCATGGTGTTGGGGCGCCACTAATGTGTCCAGTGCCACATTAGTGCATGTAATAATGTTAGTTGAATCATGAATAATGAGGGCATGAAAATGACGAGGAGTAGTGGCTCTAGATTTGGTAACATTGCATATCTCATTAGTTGTAGCTTTAGGTTTTTATCTACAAAATGTGGTCATTATAGCATATGGGCATTCAACATTGTATCGAGACTTGAACTTGACTCACAGAGGATAGAAGCATCCATAATCACAATGACCTAAGAAGTGTACAATCCTCGTATGACATATTGAAATATATATATTCATAAGTCCTCTCCTCTGTAAGGGCAACAATATGTGATAATCAACAAATACAAGACCCCCCCCCCCAAACCCGCCCGGAGCACAATTTAAATAATAGAAATAAATAAGAGCCTCTCGTAGGGGAGCACCATTATAAAATCAATCTCCACAAAGAAGGACATAAACATGGTAATAATCAAAACCCCTCATGAGGGTGCAGTCATGAGAATGCCCATCATGCCTCACTATCCAAGCTACGAGCAACTTCTAGCCTACACATCGGCCTGTATTAAGCCCTTCCTCCTCTGGTGACAACGATCTCGAACATCTTCTTGGAGGCATCATGGGGGGAAATAGGAGGAGAAACTTTTAAGGAAAGGAGAAATTATGGCAGAGCTTCACTACAAAAAAAATCAGCGAAATTGTTAGTTTTTGCCTCTATTTATAGAATATCGAAAGTCATTGTATCTGACCACTTATTGCAATTTTTTGCTTAACTGGAGGGATACACTCAAGCAAGTCTAGAAAAATTTTCCAAAATGCCCAATGACCTAAAAATAAGCAAAAAAGTATGTGAATAATAAGAAGATCATCATGAAATGTTGTCTCGCTAATTTGTTCCTTAAGAGTAGAATATGAGTATGTATAGTCAAAATTGATTTCATATGAAAGATAAAAAGAATAAAATATAAGTGAAGTGTATATCACTTCATCAACTTGTAAGTCAGTGTATAATAGACAAGACTGATAAGGGATTTTAGATGACTTCATTTTAGTACAAGAATTATATTTCTTATTATAATTCTTGAGTAATCTTCTTTTCTTTACAAAATCATAAAAGTCATATTAAAATAAAAGATATTTTTGATAAAAAATTACCATTAAAATCATTAGTGAAGGTGGGTAGCATTAAGTTCATAATTGTCCAAAAAAAAGTACTAAATCTATCATTAAAAGCATGTTAGCGAATTGATAAGTTGTCGTCTTGGAAGCTAACATAGCATGGTTAATATACTAAGAATTTAGGGGGTTAGAATCCAATGATTTTCTCTTTGGTAACAAAATATAAACATTATAATAAAAAAATATTGATGACTTACTAACGGCTTACAAGAGGATCATTATATTCATTTAAATTTGGTGTTACAATTAATAACTTAGGTTCCAATTTTTATATGAGCAAATAGGTATGGTAATTTAATTAAAAAATAAAAAAATAGAAAACCACAAGAAGCTCTCTCTCTTATGGAAATATGTTATAAATGGACTCCACATTAGCTTGTGCAAAAAAGTGATGGCATTGGAGTCGTTGGGTGGAGTAGTTTTTCACTATAGTTGATAGAAATTATTGGCATGTGCTTGGTAGATAAGTGTCCAAGTATGTTCATGTTGAATTTAGACTTATTTAACAAATCTTTAAAGTTAGCAAGTGTTGCCTAATGTAGACACTTTATGGGCAAATGTAAGCTATAAATTGAAAGCAAAGTGCTTGTTTTTACACCACTAAATCAAAGGTAGAAGATGAAGAAGCTATTAAAGTGCTGAAGACCATATAAAATCTCATCTAGATAAAAATTTGCAAAAGCTCTCTCTAAGAGAGTAATTTAGATTCTTAATTGATCTTTCTTTAGATTACAGTTTATTTTTCTTTGCTTGTGAACCATTCAAGCTTCCTGAAGTGGGCATTAATATAACCAATTCATAGTTAATTACAGTGCTAATAATCTAATCATAAAATAAACAAAGAAATATTGTCAAAAGAAATTAATCTCTCTAATTGATAAAGATGGGGGCAAACGTCGCAAATTGGGATTCATTCAAAAAGTTTAACATCATGAATGGACAAAAAAAAGCAAACGGAAAGTAATTGATTTATGTTGGCTTTAACAATGTTAATGCATGTGTGAAAAGTTGTTGGTTAGAAAATACCTAACACTTACCAAAGTATTTGTCTTGACTACATGTTTCCCTTCATATAATGCATAATTTTGTATGCATTTTTTCAGTAAAGCTCATAAGGATAAATTTAGAAATAAATGGTGAAAGTCATTGGTGCGCGACAACGCCATGCCTGGTGCCCTGATATAATGAAGAGTTCTCTCAACTTGAGTTTTCTTAGTTGTTTAAAGCTATAAAGGCTATTGTCTAAATTCTTAGTGCTAGAATTCAGTGCCTTGCAGTGATTACAAGGTGCCTTGGTGTTAGAATCTATTTCCTCGACACCGTTCTCTAGAGCGCCACAACATAACAAAAAACTAGAGGACATAGAGCTTAATGTAGTAGCGCCAAACCATGTGCACCTAAACACTGCCCCAATGTTACAGTGTGCTCGCCCATTATGAACAATTATACATTCAAAAATTCAAATTCTTGAGTGAAAAGAATCGTTGAACATTATAGATGACTTAAGTAGGTTGTCTAGTGTGAGGAATGAAGAGTGTGAAGTCTTAGTGTAAAGTCTAGAGTGTGTGTGAGTGACTGACTTTGTTATATGTATGATAATGAGAAGATTGTTTGACTTAGTGATGCAAGGAGAAGAAGGAGAGAAGTGCTTGAATAAATCCAAAGACCACTTCAAATATTACTTTTATTATCCCTTAATCTTTTCTTTGTTAAACTAATCGTATACTTTGAATATTGTTGTAAAATGAAAGTGATTTTGCGTTTCTTTTGTGAAATCGGGCTAGACTACATTTGTCTTCTCATATGAATTGATAATTTATAAAGCTAATGTTTTAAGGTTTATTTGCATCTCAAGTTCAAAGATTGTTTGTGCTTTCATCAAAAACTAATTTATCATTAAATTATGGTCATATTTGTGTTTAAAACTTAGTGTAAATTTATGATTTCAACTGAATCTAATTCTACACCGTGATAATCTCAGCGTTTAAGAGAATGTAACTATTGCTTGCTTTTGAACCTTAAAACGATTTAACGAAGATTAAAGATTCAATTTTAAAAATGCTTAGCAGATGGACATTCTGCCTTACGATTTGAAAATTAGGGTTTATATTTCTACCAAAAAAGCCTTTAAATCAAATATGTTTTCATTAATGAATGTTATTAATTTAATCATTGTATTTAATTTTATATACTATAAATTCATAGGAAATTTTGTATTAAATATTTAATCAATTTTAGGAAAAGGAAAAAAATAACAATTTTAAAAAATTTTGTTTTAAATAGAAAATTGGATAATTGAGCTAGTGCTTGATTCAAATATTAGAATTAACCATTGATGTTCATAATAACGATCTTGAACCCAACCCATTATATTGCTTATGTGATATGAGCAATTGCATTTTGCCCGTACAAAGTCGGAATGGAAGCCCATTCCCTCTATCAAACATTGATGTTACAATTAAATGTCAAATGACTCATATGACTTAGCTTATTTGATGCTTTTTCTTCATAACTTTAATACAAATTTACCCAAAAAAAAAAGAATAAAAAATAAGTTAGTAACTAATGATGCTATGAGAATATACCTTCTAATTTAAAATATGACATGAAACATGTCCGAAAAAAAATTAGCAATGTTTTCAAAGCATAGATGCGAAATAAATTGGAAGTCTATGCCAATACAATTTTGGTCAGAGCCTAAATCAATAACAACTATTTAGTTGATCATTTTGAGACATTCACCCAGCATGACGAATAGTGTTTCCTAGTTATTCTAACAATATCCTCGCCCTTAAAACCTATTATATTTTCTTTAGTAGCCTAAAAGTAATCTTTCATTATATATGGATAAAATCGTAACAAGTATCCCATGTAGACCCAGGCATTGGACGAGTGGTTCGACAAGCCCGTCATATGCCCACTTAGAATGGGCTGGCTTGGCTATGACAAAAAAAGAAATTTGGCGGTATTGAACCGCCGAGTTCACTTTTACTTAGTCAAAGCATGGATTGGCTTGACCGTGCCCAGCTTGACCGTGCCCAGATTAACCGGTCTAATGGCCAGGTCACATAGGTATACTTCGTGAATGCAAGCTTTCGAGGTGATTAATATTACTATTATTATTATTATTATTATTATTATTATTATTATTATTATTATTATTATTTTGCGACATACATAGTATCCTCCTATGAATTTACATTTTGAGATGTTCTGTTTAAATCTTGCATATTTCGTTGCTATTAAATTCACCTAAACTCATTAGATGAAATTTGCACCTCTAAAATCAATTTAAAACTAGTGGTTGTTTCTTCAACTATTCAATCAACAACAACAACAACAAACATTTATCCCACTAAGTGGGGTCGGCTACATGAATCCATTTTCTCCATTGCATCCCATTGAATGTCATATTTTCATTTAATTCTAAAAAATTAAGATAGTTTTTTATATAATATGTCCAAAACTTTTAGGTTTAGCTCTATCCTTCTTAACATAAGTCTAATAAATTTAATATGACTAAGCCATCTAAGACGACTCTTTAATTTTGTCCGCCATTGAAGCTACACTAACCCTATCACGAATATATTCATTTTGCATTTTGTCTCTAAATGTAAAGTCACTCATGCAACTAAGCATTCTCATCTCGACAACACTTAGTTTTATGTTCTCTTTTAAAGGCCAATATCCAACGTCATAGAGCATTACAGGTAGGGGTGTAAACGAACCGAACACGAACGAACAGCGGTCGTGTTCGTGTTCGGTTCGTTTGAAATATAGTTTGTTTGAAATAGGCTCGTGTTCGAAATTGTTCGTGAATAGTCAGTTCGTGTTCGGTTCGAAAATGTTCGAATTGTTCGAATTGTTCGAATTGTTCGAATTGTTCGAATTGTTCGACTTGTTCGAATTCGAAATGTTCGAAATGTTCGAAATGTTCGAAATGTTCGAAATGTTCGAAATGGCTGAAATATTTGAAAATTTTCAAAATTATATATATTTTTGCAATTGCTAAATAGACAACAATTTAAATATTAATTTTCATATCTTTTAAAAAATTGAATTACATCAATTTATCTTTTAAAAATTAAAATGCATCTTTACAAAATATATAAGAAACAATAATTAATTCTCAAACTACAAAAAATAATAATAATGAACTTCAATAAAATTAATCAATGTCTAAAAACTGATTACATCATTACATCCAATAATCCAAAAACATTCCAATATTTCAATTACATAATAACGTGGGCGGCCCCTTTCCGTTGAAGACATATCATTTGAAAGAAATCCATCTTTCTTATATTCCACATGAATACATGATCTTGTCCTCCTCCTTCCCCTTCATGAGCTGAAACATCTTCGTCATGTGATAACCATCCACCATTACAAAATTCTGGAAGTTCTGAATAACCCTTTGACATATAGATGGCCTTCAGCTGTGCATATACTTTAACAAGCTCCAATTTTTCAAGCTCTCCACAAGGAAACTGAGCTAATCCATAAATATAGTCAAGCAACATGTTCGGATCAAACGAATTGGCAACCAAACTTCTATCCAATGTAGGGCAGCATGTACCTTCTTTAATCCCAGCATTCACAACCGTTTTGTGCTTTAAATCAGCAATGAGCAGATCAGCAATACAACCACA
>NEWO01000092.1:1356978-1389168 GCA_003013225.1 Phalaenopsis aphrodite
TGTTTTTATAAATTTTGTTATCTTAGACAATAAATAGAGATTTCAAATATCTTCCCAAGTAATATTTTTTATGAATTTTCTTTGCTCTTTTTAATCCTCCCTAGCTTTTTTTATTGCTTCCTACGATAAATCACTAGTGGTAAACACGAGAACAACTATAAAATATTACTTATGAAGTAAAAAAGAAAATTAATAAAATAATTTAAATTTATCATATGATAGACGACGATGACAACAACAACAACAACAATAACAACAACAACAACAACAATAACAACAATAAGCTTTTATTCCACTAAATGAGGTCGTGTACATGAATCCTATTTTTTTCCACTGCCTCCTATTGAGTGTCATATTTTCATTTAATTTTAATAAATTAAGATCAGTTTTTATATAATATGCTCAAATCTTCCTCGGTCTATCTCTGCACATAATTCAAATCTAAAACATCAATTCTCTTAACCGAATCATGAGACGGTCGACGTTTAATGTGACCAAACCATCTAAGACGACTCTATCTAATTTTGTCTGTTACTGGAGCTACACCTACCCTATCATAGATTTATTCATTTCACATAATGTCTCTAAAAGCCACTCATCCACCTAAACATTCTCATCTCGTCAACACTTAACTTTCTTTTATGCTTCTCTTTTAAAGAACAATATTCTGTGCCATAAAGCATTTTGGGTCCCACCAACATCTTTAAAATTTTTCTTCCAGTCTAAGCGATACTTTTCTATCACACAATAGGCCTAAAACACTCCTCCACTTCAACCAACCAACTTGAATTCTACTAATAACATCTACATCTATATTACCATCACTTTGAACAGTAGACCTGAGATATCTAAAGTGTTCACACCTTTTAATGATTTGATCACCCATAGTTACAATTCTACCACTAGAGTTACTACTACTAAAATTACATTCCATGTATTCAGTTTTAGTTCTACTCAAATAAAGGCCTTTTAACTCCAATGTAGACCTCCATAATTCAAGTTTTTCTTGAACTATTTCTCTAGTCTTATCCACAAAAAAGATATAATCTACGAAAAGCATACACCAAGGTACATCCTTTTATAAATGTTCAGTAAAAGCATCCATAACTAAAGCAAAAGGGATATGGGCTGAAAGCAGATCCCTGATGAAATCCAAATGAAATAAGAAAATATTTGCTCAATCCTCATTTTGCTCAAACACAAGTAACAACTCTAGTATAAATATCTTTATTAACTTGAATATAAGTCATATCATCACCTTTCTTCTCTAGAACTCTCCAAAGGATTTTTGTTGGAACCTTATCGTAAGCTTTTTCTTAATAAATAAAAATCATATGTAGATTCTTCTTATTATCTATATATTTCTCCATCGAACCTCTCAATAAATGTATAACTTTCATAGTAGACCCGCCTGACATAAATCCAAACTGATAATGAGTAATCATTGTAACACGTCTTAACCTATGTTCAATTACCCTCTCCTATAATTTTAAAGTATGTCACATCAACTTGATTCTTCTATAATTTGCACAGTTTCATGCATCCCCTTTATTCTTAAAAATGGGGACCAAGGTACTAATCTTTCGCTCCTCATGCATCTTTTTAGTTTTTAAAATAATATTAATGAGTTTAGTAAGACAAGAAACTCTCAAATCTTCTAATTATTTTTACATTTCAATTAAGATTTCATTCAATTCTAATGATTTTCTACCATTGATTTTCTTTAAAGTCACTTTGATTTCTCTTTTTACAAATGAGACTGTAAAAATAAAATATTTTATTATTATTGATGATATTAAGATCATTAAGATTGATCAGATTTTCAGAACTTTCATTGAAAAGTTTATCAAAATAGCTCTCACACCTATGTTGAATTTCTTTTTCTAAGAAAGACACTTTTTGATTTTTATCTTTAATACATTTTACTTGACTCAAATCTTTACTTTTATTTTTAATTATTTGGTTGGTTTATACATATATTTTTCACTCTCTTTAGTATCTAATCTATTATAAATATCACTAAAAGTAGATTTTTTAGCGTAACAAATTGCTAGACTCACAATGACCACCTTATTGTTTTCCCTGTTCTCTAAGCTTTTACATTTAAACCAACTTTTATAACACAACTTCTTAGATTTTATCTTTCCTTGCATATTATTATTTCATCACCAACTATTTTTATTTACATAAAATTTTCATTTCTGATTCTCCATGCACATCTTTTGCCACTTATTTAATAATGTTTATTAATTTATTGCACATAAAATTTGTTTCTTCTTGAACATCCAAAATCTTGTAATCTTGAAGTTTACTAATAAAATTAAGTCAGTTGACCACATTTAATTCCTATGACAATGATTCCTAATATTCATTATCTTACAACTTTTTCATCTTAAAATCTAGAACTAATAATTGATATTGAGTATTTAAATTCATACCTTGAATGACCTTACAATCTTTATGTTCTTGGCGATCTCTTCTTCTCATAAGAAAATAATCAATTTGTGTTTTATTGAATCTATTCTTATAAGTAATAATATGCTTATCTCTTTTCTCAAATAAAATATTAATAATAACAAAAATATACACTAAAGCAAAATCTAATATGAATCTACCATCTTCATTAATTACTCCAAAACCATAGCTATCATGAACATTTCTAAAATATTTTACCACTTTACCTACATGTACACTTAAATCTTCTCAATTTCATGTGATTATTTTTCAACAAATACTACGCTAGTTATCGACTACCTAACATAATCCTTCACTTTTCAGATCGGGGGCTTGGGACCCGGTAACGACAATGTTATATATACAAATATTCCGAGTCATGTTCTTCTGCTAAAGTTTTGGTAAATAAATTGAAATAGTGGTGTAATTATTCTAAGTATATAAGTGTTTCTCCATCATTTGCTGCATTTTATCCTTTGTTACCATACACAGCTTCATGCATAAAACATATATATTCTTGTCCATCTTCTATTGACCATTGAATAGTAAAAAAACCAACTGCATGGAGAAATAAAAATGAGATGGGCTTGAAGAAGGGGCCATGGCTGAGGAAGACAGTAAGCCTTCTCAACGAATGAATATTTTCCCAGAAATATCAGTTAACCTTATACTTCTAAAGAGCCAAGACACAGTCATATAATTGACATTTTTTTTTATAATCAAACAAAAGTTGTAATTGATCCACATATCTAAGCCTATGAATGAGTTGTTCGAGCTTGTTGTAATCTAGAAAGATTAAACACGACCACATTATATCTGAAAGTGTTCTGAGCGTCGCCGAGGCAACAAAATGACCTCTAATTTTTAAAACAATTGTGCGAGTGCGACTGGGCCGTCGGGACGGTTCAAACAAGTATATTCACAACTTAATCAGGCTTCATTTCATGGACGTTGAGGAATTTAATATGCATCACTCTTGGAATATTTCATATACTAAATAAAAATCATATTTTTATATATTATTTTTAGTATTTTTTTTGTATCTATTTACAAATATACGTTAATCAATATATTTTTGTATATTAATGTGTTAAAAGATATGAAACATCTAATTTCAATATTATGCTAGATTATTTGATTATAGTTTGGTTGATTTGTAAAATGAATTTCTGAGTTAGGAAAGTGTTAGGTATTGTTCATATGCCATAAATGGAACAAATGCTGGAGTGGGGCGGAGCCCATGAGCAGAGTGGAGCGAAAGGATCTGTCCAATCAAAGAAGTTTCATTAGGTGGGTTAGGGGTGCAGGGGCAACACCCCGCGGTTTGGTACATGAGTAATTTAAGTAATTACATATTGTATTGTAGGGTTATATATATATCATGTTTGTAACCCTATGCGAGTCTCTAAGACTCTGAGCAGAATTTGTATTCTGTACTCTTTTCTGAATATTGAAAAGGAAGCCACTGTTTTGCTCTCGAGGATGTAGGCATCTTTGCCGAACCTCATATATCTCTTTGTGTTCTTCTGGTTTTGTGTCAAATTCCTACTATTTCTTTTGCTCTAAATTTCTCAACAAGTGGTATCAGAGCGAGGTTCTAGGGCAGAGAAGAAAAAAAAATTCGGTGGCTCAGGAATAAAGAAGATTTTGACAGAGGAGATTCGGCGGTTAGGGCAGAGAAGTTCGTTGAATTTCGGGGCTTCAACGATTCGGAGAAGAACTTTGGTGGTTCGAGGTAGATTGTTGGAGTAGGCAGCGAGGAGTTCGTGAAAGGCACGAATCGCGCTGGAGTCGAAAAAGGAAAGCAGAGCTTTTCTGGAAAGTGGAGGCGAAGCTTTTCTTAGAAGTATAAGGAAAATGATTTCTGGGAAATTTTAATCAAGAAAAGTTTATTTAAAGAAACTTGCTTTTTTTGGGAAAACTTAATCAAGGAAAATATTTAATTGAGGAAACTTAATTAATGAAATGTTTCAATCCTTTTTCGGAAAGATTCTGTTGCTTTACTAGGAAACTTAATTAAGAGATTATTTAAAAATATTTGTGGCCCAACCCATATTGTGCAAAAGAAACTCCATGATATATTTCTCCTAAGAGGCTAAATATTCGCCAAGGTGGAGATTTGTTGGGTATATGCATTTCTCCAAAAGGGGCTGGATATTCACTAAGGTGGAGATTTGTTAGGTATGACTCATAATAACAGAATTTGAAGTCTCTTGGAATGAAGAGATGTCTCTTGGAATTGATGAGTCGTGTCTCTTGAAATTTAGTGGGTTGTGGGATCAACAAAGGCACAGTGGAAGTGTAGTGACTCAACTCACATTGGTGCATAAGAAACTTCATGATATATTTCTCCTAAGAGGCTAGATATTCGCCAAGGTGAAGATTTTTTAGACATATGCATTTCTCCTAAGGGGCTAGATATTCGCCAAGATGGAGATTTGTTGGACATATATATTTCTCCTATAGAGCTGGATATTGACAAAGATGGAGATTTGTTAGACATATGTATTTCTCCTAAGGAGCTGGATATTCGCCATGGTGGAGATTTGTTAGGTATGTCTCATATACCATAAAAGGGACAAATGCTTGAGCGGAGCGGAGCCCACAAGCGGAGTGGAGCGAAAGGATTTGTCTAATTAGGGGAGTTTCATTATGTGGGTTGGGGGTGCTGGGGCAACACCCCGCAGTTTGATATACGGGTAATTTAAGTAATTACATATTGCACTGTAGGGTTATATATATGTCCTGTTTGTAACCCTAGGTGAGTCTCTGAGACTCCGAGCTGAATCTTGTATTCTGTACTCTTTTTTGAATCTTGTATTCTGTACTCTTTTCTGAATATTAGAAAGGAAGCTGCCGCTCTGCTCCCGAGAATGTAGGCATATTTACTGAACCTCGTATATCTCTTTGTGTTCTTCTGTTTTTGTGTCGAATTCCAGCTTTTTTTCTTCCCCCTAAATTTCTTAACAGAAAGGATAAATGATATTTTGTTTGACTTGGACCCTTAAGAAACAATTTTTTTTTTCTCGTACTCACGGCAAGAACAAAATGAGCAACATATGACAATTTTTCAAATTGCCCCTAATTACTCCGCTTGTCAGCACAGGAGATGTTTGGTTGGCTCTAAAATGAGTTTGCTGCACTTCTTTACGGCTTGTAGGATTTCCAGCGTTTGGCATGTAGAATTTCAATTGATTTGATCTATTTACAAACTGTAAAATAGAAATTAATTTAGAAATCATTTCTTAGTTCATTTTCAGTGTATTTGAATTTCAATTGATTTGATAAAATTTCAAATACAGAGCTCTATTCAAAGCATTGTCGGTGCGCCCCCGGCCACCCGCCCCGTCGTCGGCCCCTTGTCACAGCTGTTGGCCACCTGTTGTAGTCGCTTGTCACCTCCACATGCCACTCGCCGGTCAACCACCTGTTGCTGGAGTAACCTTTGGTAAACGTGCCATCGGCCACCGCCGCTAACCATCAGCCATTGCCACCCCCGACTGCCATTACAGTCCTTGGCAGCCATCACAGCCGCCAGCCACCACCTTCCCAGCCATTGCCGACCCCCGCCACCACTAGTTCCCACCATCGCCACCGCCACTGCCAATGGACTCCACGGCCACTATCGTAGCCATTAATATACAAACAACCCAATTTTTTTTAAAATACAATGCTTTCATTTTACATCAAACTAAAAAAAAAGTTATTTATTTATTTTAGTTCTAATCAAACAGCTTAAAATATTTTAAATACAATACATCACTTCAACATTACAGATGAAACAACCCCTTGCTAAAAATTATTCCCCCGTCAGTTTCATAACAGTAGCGCACATCGTCTCCAGGAGCATCCTTCTTTTAAACTCATGGCAAAGGAAACAAACAGCAAAAGATACACTCAATGAATATAGACATGGATAGCTCTCTCTTGGAAGAGAACATTATGTGTGAAAATCGGATGTAGAGCTAAATACGGATGCCAATCCCAAATTGACGCATGTCTGACATTTACAAAATATTATTATACATAAATATTAGAGAAGCCCCACACGATCATTTAGAAAATAAAATTAAAAATTAAAATTATAAAGTACGAGCGTTTGACATTTCATAGTAAGCATTACAAATTTTTATTCCATATTTAGGGTATATGACCTTAGGGTTCATTATTTTTTCCCAATCACTCAGCATTCATCCCTTCTTCCAAGGTTATGGTTCTTCCTTTTCTCCCCATCCCATGACATTGACTTTGGCTTGTTCCTTTCTTTTTTGGATTCGACCTTCAATATAGTGCTCCACCTGTCTCCCTATCTCCCAATATTCATTTTACAAATTAGTTTGATCGCAACAAAGAAGAGGCTAGCTTTAACACACAAATTATGATGGTTAATTGACTAATCACTCATTTTCTTTTTGGGTAAGTACATCGAGAAATATGATTACAAACATCACTTCTCTGTTATTTTTTAAGAGGGGTTATTTGTATTCTGAATTCATTTTTCTACTGTACAATAATGGTTGTTATCTTTAACAATAAAGTTTTTTTGTGCATTTTTAATGTATAATATGATTTTACTTATGTTTTTTTTTTTAGTATAGCTATTTTGTCCTGATATTTTTTTTGCTCACATTCTGAATAATTTTATAGCTTGGCCTCATTAGTTTGTTGTTACAAATATTAGTTCTTTGTCATTAATACTTATTTTTTGTGCATATATCAGCAATACAATCATGTTTTACATGATTGTACTTTAGATTTTCTGGTTGTCAACCATGTTGTATTTTATGTATTTTTTTACTTTACACGTATTATGAACAATTTTCTAAGCTCGAAATTTGTGTTATATGATTACAAACATCACTTTTTTGTCACCTTATGGATTCTTTGAGCATTGGCAAGCAAGCCTTTTATTTTGGTGGACATGAGCTGAAAGTTCACTTTCGATGAAGTTGCTCTAATAGTTGAGCTGCTAAAGAGAGGAACTCAAGTAACATGGAATAGAGATCCCCTTTCGAGCTTTGCATCTATAGATTATAAAATAAAATTAAAACCCATCAATTTAATATAAATAGTACTAAATTTATTTAAATGTTAAATAAAATTTTGCTTACTAACATATATTTCCCATTCAGTAATGTACCCAAAAATCTTATTTTTTATGCGAGAAATATATATGAGTTTGCACTATAACTAGTCAGATGTTATCTGAATGTTTCTAATAGATTCTTTTGGCTTCATTAGTGGATATGTCACACAATTGATGATATGAATTTTTAAGATATTATATTTTTCAATCAATGAAAGTCTATATAATTTCTAATATATTTTTTCCCATGTAATGCATGTATGCTTTTTGTTAGCATGCAAACATTCTATCATGCACGATGCCACATTCCAAGACCTAGCATCATGCAGTGGTCAAAGTTAGTGACATTGAGAAAGAAATTCTGCAGGGTTATTTGATCAAAGTTGTCTGATGATCATGTATAAACTAATGTCATAAGATAGGTCACTTTCATCATTGTAATTATGGATAGAATTTCATTATTAATGTTTTATTTTTTATTCAGGTTTTTGATTATTTTAGGGATATAACTATAAAAAAGTCAATATTACTATATAACATTTCCAATGTTCATTATTCTCTAACATCTTCTCTTTGCCCTATAATTCATCAGAGCCCACCCCCTAGGTGGTTTGCCTCTGATTAAAATCCACCGCTAGAACCAATGTCATCTTCCACAGACAGTGACGTATGTATTTTAACAAACATAAAAATTATAGTTTTGATCAATTTTACTGAGTGAAGATTGATATCTTTCGAATCATCAATACACAATTAGCTCAAGAAAATTTAAACCACTCTGAGCATTGAGAGAAGCAAAATAAGGGCAGTAGAGGCAAGATTAAGGTCTATTGAAGACTTAATAATTGGAGAATACAGCATGATTACACATCCGGTGGACGTATATGTAAGAATAAGCACACCTCCATTTGAGTCAATATGAGACGCATTTTTCTGTTATATTTATTTCTGTCTAAGTTTGATATTTTCAGGCTATGTTTGGCACGATATGAAAGGCATTCCTCAAGTCAATATTTCCTTACCATCAGTTGATGGTAAGCATAGCAGTGGTTTATAGAATGAGCAAAGAGGAAGAGGAAGAGAAGCAATGATTGTAAGCAACCCCAAATTCTCATTTAAATCTTTTGTGGTATTAATGATCCAGATTTAATCATATTTTCAGTTCTATTTTCTTATTTTCAGCAAATTCTGAAAATAAGAAAATAGAAGTGTTGCTGGTTAAGAGTTATATTTATGTATCGAGCCCTATCTGATATAGTTTTTTGGATTGAGCGTGTATGGTTGGTCTAATCCTATAAGGATAATCCCCATGTGCTGCATTAAAATTCCCTGACACTGCACACCTCTCTGGTATATTCAAGAAGTCAACCTTCTCTTTCTACTCGAGATGGAGTGAATGAAGAAAAGTTAATTGTTGCTGGTTAAGAAAAATTTCCAGGGATATGAGATGATATCACATATCCCAGAATTGTTTCATATTTTGTAATGATATGCATAGTTAGTTAACATGTCACTTAATTTTTGTTTTATTTTCTTTTTACCATTTTGAGATAGGAATTTTAACCAACCTCTCTCTCTCTCTCTCTCTCTCTCTCTTTATATGTCGGTTATTAATGCAAAATTATTTAATATTTATATTACTTTAAATATATGTAAAGGTTTGTTTTGTGAAAATGTGTGAGAGGAAGAAAAAAGTTAACTTATACCGCGTAGAAATAAAAAAAAACATAAGTGTGAATGTGTGATCTTGTGCTTTGATAAGAAAATTCTCTTCATTTTTTTTTATCTATTTTGTTCTATCCTTTCCAATATTTGGTATTCGAGTCAAAATTCTATTGGCATCAATTTTTGATGTCACACATGTCTTGATGCTCTTTCAAATGTTATGGGAGCGTGTAGCGTGCATACGTAACCTTACCTTACGTAGCTCGAGAACACCATAAAACCTTTTCGTATTCATTTACAAGAAGATCGGGGTTTAGAGCCCTGCGCCTGCACCGTAATTCTGGGCGCCTGTTGGAAATTCTATGATGTAATTCCTATAAAAGTGTTTAATTTTGAAGTTATGAGACTATATTTTAGTCATATTTAATCTCTCATAGCTTACGAACCACCAAAATCATTCATCAAACGTTTTTTTTTTTTTGCGAAAATCATGGCTTTCGGACCAGACCGGTGCTTAGGCGCAAGTTTCCCAACTCCTAGGCCCTCGAAACAACCACTGAGGCTCAAAACCGACAGCGCGGAAAGTAGGCGCTCGACCCCGGGCACCTAGGCGCTCGACCCCGGGCACCTAGGCGCTCGAAGCAGCTCCAAATCCAATCCCGAACACGAGAGTGCAGAAAGTAGGTGCTTGACCCTCAGAGCTTAGGCATCAGACCCTCAGCTCTTAGGCGAATGAAACAACCCCAAATCAAGTCCCGAGCCCGAGAGCACAAAAAGTACACTAATGAGGTATAGCGCCTAGGGGCCAACCCCGACACCTAGGCGTCAGGGATTCGACTTTTAGGCACGAGCTCTCTTTATGCTCTTAGATTTGCTCGGGATTTTCACTGGGTACAGCCCGAGGCAGCGAAAAGCTTAGATCTCTTTGTTGGAGTGAAAATATGCCTTGCGGAGACGCCTAGATGGATATTTTTTGCCATTTTTGGAGTGAGCAGCCCATTTTTGAAAAAAAGGTGGGGAAAGCTCCTTCTTCTGCATTATTTTCTTCCTCGGCTTAAATCTAGGGAGAAGAGCCCATTTTAGAAAAAAAGTGAAGCCGCCCATTTTAAAATTAATTTCCATAGGAATTTTTAAATATAAATTGGACGGAAATAATATTACCAACACATAAATTAGCGTAGTATAAAATCGAACTTAAATTTGATGATTCTGATATATTCGACGTAAATATTCTTAATTCCTGTAGTGAGAGAGCCGATTCAAGGGAAGATCCATTTCCCAAATATTTCCAACTATCCTAAAGATGCTTAGAGGTTCCTCATCAAGGGTCAAGCATCAATAGCTGGAACCTATTGCCCGAGTTGATCCATATCGACCAAGATCAGATTATCAAGTTGATCCATATCGACCGAGCATATCTCAAGTGACAGAGCCAATTATATCGACCCAAAGCCAATTAAGTCTAATCGACTGAGCTAGGAAACAACTCAACAAGCTAACCCGTGTAAAATATCAAAAATATCTCAGTATAGGTCTCCTTAAAGCAAAGGAAAAAATATAAAATCTTCATATTTTTACCATTTTTTCTACAAATAGAAGAGTCTTTTATGAATCCGACAAATTGATCATGACAGTTTACTATTCATTGCAGTTCACTCTTTTCCCCGCCTCTTTATCTCTCTATCTCTTTACGCTCTATTCTTTGAGTGTGTTCACACACAAATCAAAATTTAACAAATATTATAAGACAAATGATAAAATGAGAAATTAATGATTATTAATCATAGTAATTACTACACTAAAAATATGCATGTTTATTATTTTAGTATTTATACTTTTTTCAATTAGATGATCATGAAGGAAACATCAACCACTTTAATTAAAATGATATAAAATAATAAAAAAATGTAATAAATATAGTAAACAAAAAAAAGTTATTTAAAAATCTATCATGCAGGGAAAAATATTATAATAATTTTTAGTTTTTATATATGTGTTTTATGGGGTATTTACATGTCCAACACTCAAAGCACACCTATTTACTTAATGCAAAAATTAGAAGCTGTTATTTACCATTAAGGACTTGCATAATATCTAAATTACCATAACCTATCTGCGTAACAATTAATCTTCTCCTTTAATTGTATCCCAAGAGAGCTAGAGCGAGAGTTGAAGGTTCGAAAAAAAACAGCTCAGAGGTTTCTGAAAAGCAAAGTGAAATCGTATCTACGTCAATGCCAAATGAATGTCAAAAGAAAAAAAAAGAAGAAAATCATCAAGGGACCTCCATGTATATTTTTTCTTTGCGCCACAAAACCCCCATCATTATATGCCTTTCAACTGCATATCTATCTATATATATATATATATATAAAGAGATAGAGAGAGAGAGAGAGAGAGAGAGAGAGAGAGATAGAGAGAGAGAGGACATTTTCCTGGTAGAATAAAACCATAATCGATGCCCTACTTATTTTTAATGCAGATTAGACATATACTTTAATTTTATAAGATATGTATAAGCAAACAAAGTATAATTGTTGAAGTAAATCTGAAATGCTATTAGAAAATCTGTCATTTAGTAAAAAAAGTATAATAGCTTCAAGATTTTACATTTTATTCACTGTGTACATATAAAAGATGGTTGGCCATGTGTTATCAGAACAAGTTTTTGTTATGTATATTAATAAATTGATAACATAGTCAAAATCAATTTAGAAAAGGTACTCTCTAATGGTTGCTGAAAAGGCTATCCAACGATCAAAATTCTAAAAATCTGATGCATGTTCGTAATATGCCCATATATAACTTCATTGCATATCATGTTCTTTAGGATAGAGCTTTTATTATAAGAAAATAAATTTTGTAATATAATTCAATAATATTGTACTAATTATATTAAAATATAGTATAATATGTATTTATGCAAAAGTAAATAGTTGTCATTTTTTTAGAATAAAAATTATTCACAATAACAGAGCTAAATCATAATGAACCATATAATAGTTAATTTAATTTTCAGATAATTGATTTTTTTATTTTAATTTAATAATTTGAGTTATGTATATACTCTTTATTATTGTTATATAAATAAATTTATACTTGAATTTAAGAAAATAACAGAATCACAGCTTTTTATCATGAATGAAAAATAAACACAAAAGTACTTGATAAATAAAAATGATATATATATATATATATATATATATATATATATATATATATATATATATATATATATATAGATAGATAGAAAGAAAGATAGATAGAGATATAACTTTGTTTAGGACATTTAGATTCATTTTTTATTGTTTTTGGTTCAAAACAATACAAATAATTTCATGTGTGGTAATCTCTTTCACTGACGGATAGTATAGCTTTATAATTTTTTTTTCTTATTTTAAGTTCTATGAATTAAATTTTAATTGACTTTATTCACAACCTATTAATTAAGGTTTAATCTATTCAATTCATAAATATTAAATCAATCCCACTCAAACTTTAAATGAGTCTGTTCATGGGGTTTTCTTACAAACTTTAAGTGATATTATTCTTGAATATAAGTAAATCAAATAAATAATTGTTCAAATTTATTCATTTAACAATTAAATCTTTATTAAATTATTTAAATTTATCCTATTAATTAATATTCAAGATAATTTAAATGAGGTATTACCAAGCCCGAGTACGGCTAACTTATCAGCTTGGTTCGTTTGCAGCCGCTATCGTCAGTCCTCATCATTTATAGGAATCACGCATAAATGCTTTTGAACCAGATCTCTGTATAATTTTTTTGAACCCAAACTTGTCGCCCACTCTTTTATTTATAACCGAATAATTTACTTAGCAAATAGCTCGTGCAATATATGAAACTTCAAACAAGCACTTTATTCATTGAAATTATTCATACATCACAACACACGCTCCCAACAAAACTAACACGCACTGGAAATAGCACCACGGTTGCCAACACCGATTTATTCAAAACATATTAACTATACTTCTTTCAGCTTCTCCGACCGTAATCATGGATACAGTTCCTTGACCTTGTTCTGCGCCGCGCCAGACGCAGCCGCTGTGCCGTTGCTATGCGGGATGACGGCAACAGCAGCATTGCCAACGTTGGTGCCAGTTGCCCAAATCACGTTGTTGGAGTTGTCGTAGATGACGACGTTGCGATCTCTTTGGAGGATGAGATAGTAGTTACTGTCTTGACGATTGGTGTTGCTTGCCCATATAGCGTTGTTGGAGCCGTCGTAAATGACGAGATTACCGTCATGCTGCATCGCCAAAGAGCAGCCGGAGGCCTTTCCATCGGTCCCCGTCGCCCAGACCGCGTTGTTGTTATCGTAGAGGACGACGTTGCAGTCTGCCTGCATGATGAATATGTAGGGGCCTTCTGCGAGCGACTGTCCTGACCCCAGCGAATCGCCTGCGTTTAAGCGATCGGAGGCAGCGACTGGAGCGGTTTGGAGGCTCAGCAGAGCTCCCACGGAGAGGAGGAGGATTGTGGCTTTGCCGATGGAGGAAGCCATATGGCTGAATGGCTTGATTAATTAGGATTATGGGGGAGTTTGGGTTGTGATGCTTTGCTTGGCTGAGTGCGTTGTAGAGAATGGATGGGTCTCTTTTTATAGGAGAAATCAAGGTGCGGAGGATGAAGAATATGACGTATCAGATCGGAATTCTTTTGTTATACATGCAGTGCGCCGAGTCTGGTGATGATTTTAGTGTAAGACAAAGTATTGCATTGCTACTTAAAATAAATAAAGAATATTAAGATGTAAAGGGATTTGTAAGTATGATTTGAATCTTAATTTGTTCGAGAGTCACACTTAAGAAATAGAGCATGTCAGAAGGTAAGTAAGTTGAATGGTGAAGAGTAAAATTGCAGAACCTTGGTTGCCTTAGGCTGGCTGATCTTGATCGGTCATTGTTAGGCCGAGCAACCATTGGATCGAGCCGGCATTAAGCTAGACGGCTGTTAGGCCCGACAACCATTGAGCCGAGTGAACATTAGGCGGGGAGGGCACTTGCCGAGGATTGATGCGAACTGCTTTGAAATCGGACAGTATGTCATTCTCACTTGACCTGGTCAGAGTAGAGGGCATTCAGCTCTGTCGCGTGAGTCCGATTAAAAAGATTCTTTAGTAGATAATCTACTCTTATTCTGCCCAGGAAATGTCGTCCACTCGGTTCATAGGAGATGATCGGCTAAGCTTGCGGTCTTGAGTCATCGTCATTGGTGAGTCCCATGATGCCACGCCACCTCTTCAGCTAGCCGTTAGAAATCTTCGAGATTTGTGCAGGAACTTTTTTTATGTACATATTAAAGTTTATTATTTCTCTTGTTGTTTGAAAGTGAAAGCTGCGGTAAGGACAATGGAATTTAGATTTTTTGAACAAGTTTGGCAGGCAACTTTGGCGACGACCTATTTTCTTATGTCGACCAATTTTGATATGACCTGAGACAGTCGTTTCGCAGTGAGATGAAATCCTTCTTTAACAGTTGCAGAGTCATCCCCGCGCAAGTGACACTGAACCCGATTGTGATAGCCATGACCTTCATCATATTCCTCTGGCGGGCGGTAATACCATAGCCAATTAAAATCTTTTCATACTTCTTTGGGTTAAAGTAGACCAGGATGACTATGCTGCTTTCTCTTTCGGTCCCAACCTCCGGGTGATATTGGTTGAGAGAAAAATTAATGACTGACAGTCAAAGTTTGTGATCGTTTCACACCGGAGAGCCTGAGGATCCCCACCCGAACCATTGCTAGGGAGGTGAAGAAGTTGAAGCTCCTGCCTAAATATGTTCAAGCTTATGTTGAAATGATTAAGGAACACAATCTGTCAGTGTTTCAATTTGTTGAGCAAGATTTTGTTAACTGGGTCTTGTGTCCCAAGTCTTCCAATGACACGGCCAATAGCATGTCGGATGAGTTAGATGCTTGAGAAAAGAAGTGGAGGGAGGTGGCGCCGTCGAAGGTCACCAAGAGGAAAACTAAGGCAAAGAAGCCTTTGCGGAATGGGGACCCCTCTTTGAAATTAAGGAGGCCTCTGAGTAAATCTCACATATGTAAGGAAAACCCTTTATATTTTCTTTCGTTAAATTTACATATATATAAATTTATTGTTGACCTATTGGAGTGGGTGCAGAGACTTCCAATGCTTTATGGGAGACTTCATTTAGGTTTTCAGAGTCCTATGAATCAAACTTCGGGGGAGGAGGCTCCTCCGGTTAGACACCTAAGAGGAAGGGTCAGTTAGACGTCTCCTAAATTGACCTTTAGGAAAGGGCTGCCGCACAATGTGTGTCTCCCTTTCAGATGATATCCATTTTAGAAGGTGACGGAGGTTTCAAGGTCAAACTCTGGGGGTGGGCTGATTGAGATTGGAAAGGAAAGATGCGTATCGATGAATATTTAGCGTCGTCTCCTTTGTCTTAGGAGAAAAGGGCGCCCCCTAGGTAGATTTCTTGTATAGACGGTGAAAGCAACGTGTTTGGGTGGCCGATACCTGATTGTGGACACTCAAAGAGATTGATTCACCGGTCTTCCCCTTAGGGAGGCGCCAGACCTCCCCAGCTTCTTAGCAAAGGTGATTCTATTTGATAGCCTCAACTCCACACTGGTAGGCATGAGTTACACCGATCTGTGTGTGACCTCCAACCTGTACAATATCTGGCTCTATCCATTTCTCACTACCAGACGAATGCCCTAATTCATGAAGAAAAGAAGAGGTATGCTGCTAACTAGATGATGGCCGGGGTGGCAGAGGGAAAGAGAAAAAACATTCTAGAAATTCTTCACATGCGAAGGAAATCTAAGGATTTGACACATGCATGGGGGCAAAGACCTTGCCTATGAGTAAAACAACACCGCACTGATAGCTCAAAATAAAGATCTGAAGGATGAAATGCCCGAAATTATCTCTAGAGGAGATTACTTGCTGGCGATATTAGAGCAGATCCAAGTTGTCCTGGATATTGCAGCAAAGCACTTTTGTGAAGGGTGGGTTGTTGGAGCCCAAGTGGATAAACATGGACCAGTTTGCCATGCTTTTCATCGATTCTGATGATGAAGAGTAAAAGGAGGATAATCTTGATGGAGATGAAGCGAGGGGTGTTTGCGAACCTGTAGTCACCAGGATCTATTCTATACACTTCATTTATTGAGTTTTTTTTCTTTGGAAAAATGTCAGCAACATCCAGACATGCTGGGACAGAGGGCACACATGTATTCATAAGAAAATTCTATATATATTTTGATGAAATAAATAGAACTTTTGTTCGTTTTCTATTCTTTTTTGTCTAATTTATTCTTTCCACTTTTGTGGCATATCCTTCTCTGAACGAAGTATCTTATATGTATGTGAATGAATGGTTTGGGAAAGCTCCAAACTTAGCGTCATAGCCAGTTACTTTTTAATTTTGCTTATGGCAAATTGTCATGTCCTCCAGTTGTCGTTTATATTATTAAGCTACGTCGGATAGTAATGACACAGCGGCTTGCCACTTTTTAATTTTGTTCACACTCGGGCAATTTTGGTGTGGTGGTATGTCAATTTGTTATTTGTGTTTAGCATGGCGAACTTGTCACCATGGCTAGATGACTTTAAACTTTGGCCAATACCGGGCAATTTTGAAATCGCAGTCTGACAACATTCTATTAACACTCAGCCGAGCGTTCTTGGCTCCATGGTTGACAGTCTTCAAACCTCGGGCAAGGCTGGGTGGTCTTGGCGCCATGGTCTGCCAAACTTGTATTCATGCTCAACTGGAGTTCATGGTGTCACGACTGGTGGTCTTTATGTTTGGGCAAGGTCAGACGATCTTTGCACAACGACCTGCCAACCTTCTATTAGCTCTTAGCGGACAACCATGTTGCTATGACTGGCTATCTTCAAAATTTAGGCAAGGCTGAGCGACCTTGATGCCACATTGTGCCAATCTTCTATTCACACTTAACCATGTGGAATTGGTGTCACGGCTGGATGTCTTCAAGCTTCGGGCAAAGCCAAATGATGTGAACGCATATGTCTTTTGATATACTTAAGTTATTCTTTATTTTACCCATATTTTAAATGAAATTGTACTTTAATTGAATGTATTTTTATATTTATGATGCATGTATAACATGTAGGAGCATAAAAATGATTGTGGACTAAATCAGAGTGAAACATAATCAAATGGAGCAAATGTGCTGATTGTGGTCTAGTGATTAGGTGCTCACTTCTGGGCACCAAGTTGTTACAGTTGAACACCTTGGTACTAGTTTCTGGCACCTAAGAGCCCAAGCTTTTCGAGCAGCAGATAGCCTAGTGCCTAGCCGCCGCAGGCTGGGTGCCTAGGTGTCACAGTTCAGACAATTGCTTTTTGCTTGAATTTGTGAGTTATTTTACAAGTTTTGACGGTTCAGACGGAGAGTTTTAGAAATCTTAGGAGTAGGGAAGAAGTTTCAAGTAATGAAATTCTTTAAGGACAGTAGGTGGGAGTAGGAACTCTTGTTCTACATAGATTTAAGAGAGGAAATTGAGGAAATCTGTAAGGGGTTTACGACATGATCTTGTGTAGCACTGTGGAAAACATCGTCTGTGGAATTTGCTTCTCTTTTTAGAGATAAAAAGCTTAGTATCGTCTGTAATCTTATTTGACTATAATTGTAAACACATATTTGGTGAATTTACTTAGATTGAATGAAGTTTTCATTGGAGTTTATCATATATAGTGAGTAGATTTCTTATACTTTTCTCTTGTGATAGATGTGTTAGATTTGAAGGATTGTGAATGCTTTGAATTGATCTTTATTTTCATATGATGAGCATATCTCTAGACTTAATTTACATGTTGTACTGGTCATATAACTTGTTAAAATTCATTGTGACCCATTAAGACTCGAAAGAGTATTGCTGAAACAACATAGAATATTTACATTATGTGAATGGTCATGAGGCAATGCAACTTAGAGAGATGTATATCGATATAGTTTGAATTAGGAGTTTCACAGGTGACAAACAAAAATAATTACCTAAATTTGAATCATACTCATTTATGCACTCAAAAGCAGGTAAGTAATTCTTATTTCCTATTGTTACTACCACATTATAATTCTTAGAATTAACACCTACAATCTATCCAGAAAGTCACTACAGAGAAGTATAACGATCTTTATTTTTAGGCAAGACCATGCGATCATGGCATCACGGTCTGCTGATGCGGGTGTATTTAGTGTGTTAATTTTGTAAATATTTTTCAATATTACAAAATACACACGACAGTTACAAAAAAAAAATATGCAAATTAATCTCAACAAAAATAATTTTAGTTTAAATAGTTTTATCTTTTAAAAATATTTAAACTGCCAAATCCCCTTTAAAAATAACACAAATATACATATCGCTTAGATATCGATCCCACAGGGAAGTTGGAAATGCTTATAATAAGTTCTTAAGATTATAATGTAAAGTATATTTTTAAAAACTACAAAAAGTGAAGTGCAAAGTTTGAATACTAAGTAACAAGTGAATGCTAATTAAAATTACAGTTGAAAGACAAAATTAACTATATTAAATGCTAAACTTTCAAAAATAAATTTATGAAAATTAAAACTAAGATGTTGTGACAGAAAGTTTGAATTGAAGAAAACATCATTCCCATTTACAATGAGTATATGAATTATGAAGAAATTAAAATAATTTGAAAAAATATATATATTAATTGTTTTGTGCCAAATAAGAGCAATGTTATTCTTTATCCTCTTCCGGGTACATAAAGAACATTGAATAATCTATAGTTTGGTCTCTGGTTCTGAGGTTAAGCTGGGAGGATATCTGCTGCCACTCTAGAGCTCTTATAACTCGCTCCCGGAGAGCTAGCAATCTCGCATCAGTTTCTAATCAACTGAACAAAATTGAAGATTTTAATGTCACATTAGAATCTCCAATTCTGCATCCAAAAAAATATATTTCTTTATTTATTTGCACCCAACTCCATGGATAAAATACTCTCCCATGAAATCAAATGTGATTTTCCCCATGTTTTAGAAATCATAAACCTTTCAGAACATATGTTTCTTAACATATTTTAACATTTCAATTTGCTAGATTAAAAATTAAATGAAGATCAGAGTTCAAATCATCACAAATATTAATATTTAAAACCATATAAAACAAAATCATATCTCAAAGTAGGGAGAAGGATAAAAAATACTACTCAAAATTCATGAGAACGATACGACAAAACACATACTTCATATATAAAAACAAGTTTAAAAAATAAAAGAAATAAAAGACAAAATATCTCACAATCCTTCTCAAGCAAACTCCTAAAAGTTCTCTCCAAGCCTTTTCTCTTTACAAGCACTCTCAATTCTCTCTTAGAAGTGCAATGAATAAGAAATCTCTCACATTCCCTCTCCTCTTACAATCCTTGAAGAAAATCTTCAAGCCCTTAACTTTCTCTCTCTCTCTCTCTCTCTAACTTTCCTTCACGCCACACACCTCTCACACACGCCAAACTCCTCTTCTTCAAGCCCTAGACTTCCCTCTCTTTTATCAAAGGCTGTCACCCTAAAAAAAAAATTCAAAATTCCCTCCAAAATTCTGCCCAAAAGGTTACTCTTTTGAATTCAAAAGACATTTCATTGATCCAAGAGACATATCCCTTCATAAAAGAACATTCTAAAGTGTCTAGATGCATTGAATTGCTCCAAAGAGTGTTTAAAACAAGAGTCCATTTGAAAATCCGTGCAAAATTCGTCTCGAACCGCCTTAATCCGCAAAAAAGTTGTCCCTGACGCATCTGGCGCCAAATCTGGCACATCATGCACCAACTCTCTGTAAAATGGCGCATTTAACATCAATCTGGCACATCATGCGCCAATTTGCCGAAGACTGCGCTGTTCTGGGTTTTGGTGCATCTGGCACCAATCTGGAGCATCATGCGTCAGAATTTGAAAATTCACTTTTTTGCTCCAAATTTTGTCCTTTTCGTTACTTTTGCTCAAAATACCTAAAATTGATATACCTGCAAAAAATAAGAAAATACCATTCTTTAAAGTGCAATATCATAAAAAATAAGCATAAAATATATACTTTAAACTACATATTATTTTGGTGTATCATCTGCTAACCTTCTATTTATGCTCAACTGGGCGGTCTTAGCGTCATGGCTCACTGTTTTTAAACTTCGGGCATGGACAAACAATCTTTGTGCTGCAGTCTTCCATTCTTTCATCCCTCGAGCATTAGGGAAATGTTTTGTTGATTCGTTAGTTTTTCTCTATTCCCTAAGCATTTTTCTAATTTAAAAATTGTAAGGTTTTTGATTAGTGAGTCGTTCATTAATTTTATAGAAAAAAGTTTTTTGAAGTTGTCTCCACTCTAAGTTTTGGAGACCTCATTTCCTCCGCTGGTCTTTAGCTTGTATGCCCCGAGTCTCGCCTGGTGTCAATGATGTAGGGCCCGCTCTACATATGGTCTTGCTTTCCAACCGCTTGACCTTGTGCTGTGGATTCAACCTTCTTCTATACCAGATCTCAGAGGTAGAAAGCTTTTTGGACGTGTCGCTTGTAGCACCAGGCGGTTCTCCTCTTGTATTCTTCCCGCCTCGTGGTTGATTGTGCTTTGGCTTCTTCCACAAGATCCAATGCAAGCATTGTCGAGATTGAGTCTCTCATGGTCCCTCATGGATAACAAACTCATCGACATACAGAGTCTGCAAAAATTCAAATCATCTTGACCGAGAATCCCGATATGTCAAAGCATATTTGAGCTATAAGGGTATGGGACAAATCATTGAAACCTAAATGGGTGGTATCTCATTGGTAATCTTGTCATTAAGATGATATCAATGAGAGCAAGAGCAACACGGTTCAAAGTGGATTGTCAGAGGAAATGATGAGTAATCTCTAATAGGTAGAAGTAGTCGGTCGGGGCACCACAGACCCCTCATTCTAAGCTACTAGAACCCTAAGTTTACCTAGTCGTGAAAGTAGACGACCCAACACGATAAGAGATCCCCGGTGATCAATACATAAATTGACTTGTTTGCAAGAACCTCAGTTACTTTAGGGTCAACAGAATGAACTTTACCCTATTATTATCAGGTGGAGCTTCAAGAAGTAGGACTTATATTCGCCGAAATGATAAGGATGCCACTGGAAAAGAAGAGAAAAGGAGGTTTAGCTATAATGCTGAAAACACTCCCAACAAAAGGACTTACAACATGCTTGGGTCAGGGAGCTTCCTAATAAACCTAAATGTACTAGGCATCAACCCAAGTAGAAATCTATGCTGGGCTAGTCAGGTTGGAAAAGTATGAGGACTTTTTCTCAAGTCATGTAAAATGATGCAGTTATCTAGAGTAGTCCTTAAATATTGTGAATGTCATATTATTTATGATTTGGGTGAGAGAATGTTATGAAACCCATTTAAAATCCAACCCGAAGTCCAAGTAGAAAAATAAAAAATAGGTTTTGAAAAATCCTGACAATTTTAATCCTAAATTTAGATTATGATTTTTTTAAAGAAAAAATTACAATTTTACGACCCTAAAGATCCTAAATTATATTCATCGCAGCAGCCCAGATAAACTAGAAAGAAATAAGGAAAACAATCCAAGCATACAAACATAAAAGAAAAATAAGAAAACAAACCAAATATGAAATACTAAAAGACCAGTGTCGCTGGGTCAGTGACATATCCAAAAAAAAAAGGCGTCCAAGCTCTGCATAAGTGTACGCCTGGTCTGAATTCTATACATAAATGAGATTTAGAATTATGGTATTGTTGACCTCACTTTTGGTTGAGGTTTAGAAACTTCTTTGATAGCCTAGGTCTAGCCATAGGACTTTCCTATTGACTAGTCTTAGAAAATTAGAAAAGGTACCCCCATCATTAGAAACTCAAAACTCTCCTATTTACTNTTTCGTAGATCAAACGGATGTCATAACTTTCTCTAGTTTATTTGATCGAGCCTCACCCTCAATTCTTGTGTTCATCCTTCGGGATAGATACATAATTTGAGGTAAAGCGCTCCTTCATTTAAACTATGAAAATTATGGAGTCAGTTTAACTTCATCTTTTTCAAAACTAAAATTTTTTTTTATGTCCTTCCGAAGCAGGCAACGGGATTTCAATTCCGATGACCGACAGCTTCTTACGGGCAAACCCCACACCAAAAAATAGTGCCGACAGGTATGAGATACGAACGAGCAGCTTCTGATCATTGTCACATGATTCAATCTGCCTGGTGTCTTGGAACTCATGCCCATACTTTATTTATAATAGAAGACTCTCCCAGAACTCTAAAAGTAAAAAGGAAAAGATAAAAAAAATGACTCAACCTGCATGAAAATAATGTTAGCAGAAAAACCAACAAACATGCAACTTATAATAAGCCGTAACTTTTTATCAGGGGAGCTAAATGACACTTGCAAGAAAAAGATTAGTAGAAACCATCACACACTCCCCTTGTAATAGAACATGTGTGTGTGTGTGTGCATATATATATAGGCATGTATCTCAAAAATTAATTCAGGAGAGAACAATAACAAGAGGCGTCAAAAATACTACTTAGTACCCTAGTCATAGTCTAGCATGCTATCTAACCGAAAAGTGTCATAACCAGGATTTAAGTGCCAAGGGTAAGTCTCCAGGAATGTATTACTTTGACAAGGTTGCCACACCGACCACATTCTAAGGATCCAAGAAATCTAAAGGGTGTCACACAGAGTGGATTTTGAAAAGATTTGGCCCTACATATGGTCTAAATTGTTACATACATAATTTTAAAATTATAGCGAATATAATAAACAATAATATATTTATATTTTTATAATTTTAAAATAAAGGTCATTAAATGTGGACCCATAACATGTAAGGTGACACGAGTTAGATCTCTTAGATCTTTAACATAATTAGAACCTAAAGGATGAGTGTGTTGTGGTGCTAGTGATCCGAAAGGGTAGGAGTGCTTTGGGTGTAGTGACCAAAAAAATGGAAGTGTCGTGGAGGTAGTGACCTATAAGCGTGGGCGTGTCATGGAAGCAGTGACCGAAAGGATGGATGGGCTGTTGAGGTAGTGACTCGAAAGGGTTTGCATTTCGTGGAGGCAACATCCCAAAGGATGGGTGTATCATGGAGGTAGTAACCCGAAAGAATGAGTGTGTCACGGAGGCTGCACCTAGAGGATGAGTGTGTCGTGGAGGCAGTGAACTCAAAGGGTGGGCATGCCATGGAGATAGAGACCAAAAGAATTAGTGTGTAGTATAAGCATTGATCTGAAGGGGTAAGTGTGTTGTGGAGGCAACAACCTAAAAGGTTGAGTGTGCATGAGGTGTAGTCACTCGAAAGGATGTGCATGTCATACAAGCAGTGACAGAAAGGATGGGCGTGTCGTGGTGTTAGTAATTTGAAAGGGTTTGCGTGTTATGGGAGCAGTGGCCCAAAAAGTTGATTTTTCATGGAAGAAGTGACCTAAAAGAGTGGGTATGTCGTGGAGGTAGCAACCCGAATGATGGGCGTGCCATGGAGGCAGTCGTCCAAAAGGGCAAGCGCGTCATGGAGGCAGTAGCCCAAAGATTGACCTACGACTGTCTGATGCGATGTCGTAGGAAGAGAAGGTGAAGTAATTCTCACTGTGGAGAATTACACACAGGGTAGGCTTGATGTTCAAACCGTTCGGTCACATGATGTGTGTGTGTGGGTTAGGTGCACGGGGACACAAATCCACAACTTCAAGCATACATGACTGTTGACCTCACTTTCGGTTGAAGTTTAGTTTTCTGCTTTAGTAGCCTAATGTATAGACATAGGAATTTCCTATTGACTATTCTTAGAAAACTAGAAAAGGAACCCTCACCATTAGAAATTCCAAACTCTTCTCTACTCAACTTGAAATTCCACATATTGGTCGTAACCTCCAACACTTAGTACGAGGGGTCATTATGGGGGAACTCAAGATGAGTCACCCTCAGGACTGTTGGACCTTAGGGTTGACCCTGGGTGTTGGTCTAGAACTTAAGGCACTCACTCTCACCCACAATCACTCACAATCCTAAACTTAAACTTCTAGGCTTTGGTCCTTTGATACTGTTGGGATACTCATGTAGGTGGTCCCCTAAACCCACTAGCCTTAGGCTAGGGTTTAGCTAAGACCACTACATGGAAGACCTAGAATGGTGTTTCCATTGGTCCATGACTTATTGATGGTGGTTGGCACTCCAACTCTACCAAGATACCCAACATAACCTTTTGCTCCTAAACTCCCCCAAATTACCTAAATACCCTTGGGAACCCCATATTTGGCCAAAATTTTCAAATTCACCCACAAAATTCCCAAATTTACTCAAAATACCTAGATTGGTTCAAAAGTCATTTCAAACACCTTGAAAACACCCAAACTATCCAAAATCACCAAAATTTGCCAAATTACCAAAATACCCCTCCTTACCCCAAAATTCCAAAAATTCTAAAAATTTCCTAAAATTCTTAAAACCTCTCAAATATTTTCAATTTTATTTTCCTCAACTACCACATGACCCAATTTGGCCAATTTGACCATCTTTGACCAAAACCCCCAAATTGCCTTTTAAAGGCCCATATTTTCCCTAAATCACCTCAAAATGTTTATCAAATTGGTCTCAATTTACCCCAATTTAAATTCTAAACTCAATTTCACTCTTCATATGACAATTATAAACCAAATACAAGCCCAATTGGTTCATGATTTAAACCCAATTTTGATTTAGATCAAAACCCCAATTTTGGCCCCATGACTTGGTTCTACCAAATTGAACCCATGGCCTACTCAACCTGCCACAATTTGTGTTGAAAAACCTTCATAATATTCCCATACATCAAACTTGACCTTAAAATGGCCTTGATGAGGCCTCAATTTCATTTGATTTTAATCTAAGTTTAAAAAACCCCCAAATTTGCCCCAAAATTGGCCATTTCTCAAAATCTCACAAAATTGATGGCCTTAGCCCCAAAATTTCTACTCCATTCCTTCATTAAAAATCTTCACAACATCTCCCTTGATCATTTGAACTATTCAATTTGTACTTAGCCCAAGTATAGCCCAACCTAGACCCATGTCTAGCCCAACATGCCCAAATTGACCAAATTTAAAAAATCCTTCAAATTGACCCTCCAATTGAACTCAAAAACATTTCAATTCTTCACCAAAAATCTTCATAAAAATCATCTACACAATGTTGATCAATCAATTGGGCCAATTGACATGGCTAGCTTAGCCTAAACCCAAGCTTTGATCACTTGAACGCATGAACTAAAGGTGGTCTAACTACCCTAAAGTCACCAAATTAATGACTCCAAAGCCATTAGTTGGACCCTAGTGGCCAGCCTAAACATCTTAAAACCACCTAAACTAAGCCATGGACCAAGGGTCCCCTAAATTAAGGGATTCCATTCCATATTTTCTTAAGCTTAGGATATTTTTGCCAAAACAAAGCCTAAACACATTAAATTGTTGTGACATATTCCCCTGGGTTCCCTGAGCTCCTAGCCACCTCCCCCTGCCATGGCTGGCCGGCCTAGTCGCTAAAAAAGCCAAAACTAAGAGCCACCTCCAAGGTATTAAACCCAATTCAAACCTAGATGCCACCTCATCCAAATTAAATGTTGGAGCCTCTCTGCCCTCCACCTAGGCAGCACCGTTCACCCCCCAATTGACCATGGCAGCAAGTCTTAAATAATTTTTATAAAAAGCTCCCCTCCACGGCCATGGAGATAGGGCAGAAATTTCCTCTGAGAGACTTCCCCAAATTGATCCCAAAGCCTCTTTGAGACCTCCTCAGTGCAATCCAACCACCACATTGCCCTGAATCCTCTTGACGGAGCCCAATTTTGAGCTTGAATCTCTGCCTAAAACTAGGACAAAACTCATTACACTCCTACACTCCACAAAAATAAAATTAAACTCACCCACACCTTCACCACAGTGAGAGAAGGAAAAGCCCCATCAAATTCCCCTTCCACAGAGCCCCTAACATAGCTCTAGACCAACACCTGAAATCGGGCTTGGTCGAATTCCTACCAAGGCTTTGCTCCATGGCCATAGGCTTAATCCCTAGCCTCCTTGGACCCCAATAAATGTACCGAGCACCTCTGATCAAAGCTTCACTTCTTAGAGCCAAGGTATTGATCCCCTCTTCCTCCTGAGCCTGTTTTGATTCTCCATTTGATTAGGTTTGATTTAATTGTGTGATTACCATATGGATATGTTCATCCCACTTAGAAAAATTCATAGGATCAAACCCAAAGTGATTTGATTGAGTCTAGGCCGAGATCATAGGGTTTTAGTGTGGACGATCAAGGGATCAGTCTATCGGGGATGATGATGGGGAGCCGTCCGATCGCGCGTGTATAGGATGAACGGATGAGATCGAGCTAGACAACGCTTCCTTACATGAACCGCGGGCCGAGTCAGCGACTACATAGATGGCGGTGTCCAACCAGAGTGCACCACCCATTCCTTCGGAGCTGACAATGACCCAGTCAGCGCCACACGTTTAAATAGATAAATAGGGAATTTAAAAAATCAGAAAATGATCCCTAGCTTTAAAAATTCATATCTTAGTGTAGAAAAATCATAAAAATAAAATAAGAATACTCACTTGCTCAGTGAATAGAGAAGAATAATGTGGAAATAATTTTAAGTCCATGGGATGCATATTTTGTTTTTAATTAATTAAACACTGATTTGAATGTTTTGATTCTCCATGCATGTAGAAATATCACCATAACTTGAAATTTTAGCATATTATTGTCTCTTTCTTATGGAACATTCTCTGATTTTTCAAAGTCAGAGAAGGTTCCTAGACAAAGATCCATATTTTTCAAGTTTATGTCTATTATTTGCATAAATTAATCATGATGATTAGCATGTTGCTTAGAAAATTCCAAAAAAAATATAAAAGGTTCACTATGGCCAGATGACCCCTTGGAAATAATTTCATGAGTTAAGTCATTAAGAATACACTTAATCTTCATCAACCTAAAACACAAAGAAAATTAATTTTGGGTAACGTAAACATCTAAATGACTTAATTTTTAATCTCCACGGTTGTTTAAAATCCATAGAACTCATCATAAAAATTTTAAAACATTTAGAGTTCATTTAATATCTCAAATTGATTTTTCAAGTTTATTAACTTTTTCAGCACTTAAATGATTTTTTAAAAATCAAAATATAACTTAAAAAATTATAAAAATTGGTTTTTGGAGTTCTCTGGGATCAAAGAAATTTTATAAATATAAATTTTGAATTAAAAATAAAAACTTAATTTTTAGTCTATTTTAAATATTTAAAATAATTAAAAAATGATAAAAATCACAAAAATAATAAAATTCATGAAAATATTCTAAATTGCTTCCTAAGCACTTAGGAACAATTAAGATATTTTCCCTGATTTTCTAAATAAAGATATTGAAATTTTAAGCTTAAAATAATTTTTAAAGGCTAAAAATAGGTTTTTACTAAAATAATTCCAATAATTCAAAGAAAAATCAGAAAAATATGAAATTTATTTCTCTATGTCCCTTGACATCAGAGAGATCTAATAAAAATATAAAACTTAATTTTCCACATTTAAACTATTTTGTAATTAATAAACACCCCATAACTTAAAATAATTCTTAAAATTCAAATAAAAATCCAAAAAACATGCAATTTGGTCCAGGCTTTCCTGAGCTAAGCCTACCTTCAGTAAAAATTTCAAGGAATTAGGATTTACCTTGGTCAAGTTAGGAATTTTCTTTGAAAAATCCTATTTTTTCATTAGAATAATTACATAAATTAAATTAAATTTTGAAAAGTCATACTTTCTCCTCTGATATCTCAATTGGCCCATGAGTGAGGTAATGCAAAAATTTCAAGGTCATTTGGATTAAATTTGATGAATTATGAAGTGATAGAGCCTTAGGGCCAAACGTGTAATTTTGGAAATTTAGCCTTAATTAACATTTAGGTCTAATTTCAGAAAAATAAATGAGAAACCTTTGATTCTAATTAACATATTTGGATGTTTAAAACACAAGGGGTTAACTGGTAGAAACGAACATAATTCTTAAATTGAATTACGAGTGATAATTACCCTATTCTTAGGGATAATTGAGACATCAATGCTCACTGAGCATTAAGAGTATTTACAGGATGAATTATTAAGCAACATAATAAGTTTAAAAGAACTCGGGATTTTCCACCAGACAGCGAGAGAGTAGCACGTATCTACTTCTTTCTCTAGATCTGTTAGATACCTCGGAGATCTACTAAACTTAATATATTTTGCTTAACAAAATCATCTTTAATTAAACTCTTAAGGACCCACCAAGATATGACCTAAGGTTAGGTAGGTCATCAAAATTTTACTTCCCCGCTTCATATAAATTGCCCTGACATGCATTTTGAGTTTCAGGTGGTTGAACAAGAAGACTCGCCAGGTACGTTTTTACAGTTTTCAGCGTCGTCTTTCTTGTACTTTCATGCTATACTTTTATGATTATACAAACTCGCAAGCTAAACAACGGTGTCACCATGTATCCAAAAAACCAAAACCAAAACTAAAACTAAATCAACCAAGATAAAATTCACCCCGACAACATTCAAAATATAAAATAACTCAAAATTTAATCACAAACATCACAAAAAACTACAACTGTAACTAAATTAATATATCTTTATCAGATGATCAGGAATTCATCGTAGGAGGTAACCTACGATTGCTAACGAGGCTTCCCACGGTCTATATGAAATTATGGAACTCATTAAGATGAAGTTAGTAAATTTATTTGGACNAAAATTCACCGCCACAACATTCAAAATATAAAACAACTCAAAATTTAATCACAAACATCACACAAAACTACAATTGCAACTAAATTAAGATGTCTTTATCGGATGATCGGGAATTCCTTGGAGGAGGTAATCTACGGTTGCTAACGAGACTTCCCACTGTCTAAATGAAATTATGGAACAAATTAAGTTGAGTTTAGTAAATCCATTTGAACTAAGTGAATCCAATAGAAAATTGTGGTGTCGGAATGAGGGAACCGTAAGATCCTAACCGGTGTCGCTCCAATCAACTTTAAAATGCTCCCATAAAATTTAAAGAACTTCAACCATAGGGCTACCTGATTTGACATCATAACTTGACACACCAGAAAACTCAAACTCGTCGCGGCAAGGAGCTTGGTGCTAGCATGGTGGGCAAAACGATCATCTTCAACAACAAAACCTGTCTTCCCCAGATAAACCAATCTTTCTTTCTTAGATATAAACAACAAAGCCATAGGACTTTGATGTTGCTTGCTTATGCAACGTAAATCCTCATATTATCTTTAGGCCTTTGTGTAGACCTGTTATACAATATAAGCTCTAACTCGTCTTAGGATTTCGAGGTTGTCGTTTGTCACGACCTAAATCTTCACATCTTCCAGGCTAATTGTGTGATCGTTTCACACGAATGTAAGCCCTAACTAATAAAATTGGTAGGATGAAACACCTAATATTTCTCCTCAGAAATGAAGCCAAACATTAGGCTAGCTTGGGAAGTCACCGGGGTTCTCCTCTAGATCTATGACATCCCCTAGTTCTTCCTTCTTTGGACTCTACAATAAAATGTTCCAAATTTGAACCAATCTCATTTCACACATCTACGTCCGATCTCATTGAAAAGTCCTACCCTTTGAAACTCCTTGAAGATAATATTTCCTGATTTTTATCGAGAGTTTTCTTAAATGACTTTGGTCATTTAAGATGTAATTAACTATAGGGGCTTGCCCTTATATGAAACATGTTTGAACCCAGCTTAATATAAGCCCTATTTAATTCTTTAAATTAAATGGAGAAACTTATCGGCAAATACAATGATTTCGCAGACCAAACAGATGTCATATATTCCTTTGTTTATTCGATCGAGTCTCATCCTCAAGTCTTGTGTTTATCCTTCAGGATAGATACATGATTTGTGGTGCAGTGCTCCTTCATTTAAACTATGAAAAATATGGGATCAGTTTGATTTTATATTTTTCTAAAACTAAATATATATGTAAATTAAAACGTCCTTCCGAAGTGGGTGACATGATTTTGATTCCGGTGACTGACAACTTCTTACGGGCAACTCCTCCAACCAAAAAATAGCGCCGACAATGACATAGACATATAAGATGTCATGCAAGACAATTATGCGGAAGTGCACAAGTGTAAGTGTGAATCACTTGTGATGTGGTGCTAAATGACATAAGGATTGCACATAGTAGATATATATAATAGTGTGTCGCTGGGAGGCACAAATACTCGTCGCGAGCATATGAGGGTGTACTATCAAAGGTGCATCATAAAAGTGCAAGTAATGAATGTGCTAATGCAAGGTCATGCAATCAATGCTAATGCACATGTAAAACACATATTATGCAAGTGGAATTGGTTGTTCGACCTGCTGGGTCGACCAATGTGGTCAACTCAGAGCAAAGTAACCAACAAGCTAAGTCGGGCTAAGGTAGCCTACTGGACCGAAGTAATTGGTCCACCAAGTCGGGACGCCCAATTAGACCAAAGCGATCAGGAGATCGGGACAGGGCATCTGTTGGACCTAAGTGATCGGTCGACGGGGCTGGGGCGACTGTTCGAACATATGTGATCGGTTGACTGCAACGTGATCTGTTGACTGGGTCGGGGCGTCATGTTGGACCTAAGTGATCAATCGACCAGACCGGGGTGGCTGATCAGACCAATCTCATTGGTCAACCAAGCTGCGTCCATTTACAACCCTACGCAAAGGTGAAATTGTGCATGTACCCATAAAAAAAGGCTAATTATGCCATTTATTACACTCATTCACCTTTTAAAATTTTAAGATATATATATTAGCGACCTCAACTTACATTTGCTTAGACATGAATATAATATTAATTTATCATGCATTTTACTTATCTATTAACACTTAATTTAGATCTTAGAATTTTTATTTTATTTTCAACAAATATGCTGTATAGTCGAGCTGAGATTTTTATTTCTTAGTGCATCAACAATGGTCTTGCAATTTTTTTAAGCTCTTTATAAACAAACATAATTAATATTTTGATCCACAATTTTTCAAACTTCAGGCAGTTGAGAGCGAAACTTCTGCAAAAAGAAACTATAAGCTTCTGCTAAAGCTCAAGGCGTTCTTTGGTTACCATTTTATCCATACTTTCCATTTTGAGTTGCAAAATTAAGAAATTAAATTTTGATAAATCGGCCAAAATTTCTAATTATTGAATCTTTTTGTGATGTACGATCTCATGTAATTCGTGAACTCATATAATCTGGAAAAAATATTACATCGGTACTACGCACGTAGAAATAATGTGCGTAGCCAATAAAATCACGATAACATATGAATAACACGGGGGGAAATATTTCCCGTGTTACTGCGCCGTTTTTTTTTTCTCTGTCGCGCAGGGCGTTGTGGCGTTATTTCATTGGCTACACATGTTACCCTACATGCGTAGTACTGATGTTATATTTTTTCTATAATCCGAGATTGATTTTGTTAAAGAAGAGAAAATAAGCTTAGGGATGTTAACTGTTCATCGAACTTGGTGAGGTGGCCAGATATGTGCTTGATTTGAGGGTTTAGAAGACTCAAGCTTGATTAGCTTGTTCTAAAGAACTTGTGTAAAGGCTAAAGAGCTTCAGAGATATTTGCTAGGTCATTCTACATAGCAGAAAGTTCTGTAGCTCGTCACCTCCCATAATATAATACTAATGACTACGTTGACACGGTTAAGAACAAATCCTTAAGTGCATAATCCGTGGACTCGATCCACCAGACCAATATCGCCTATTTGATGGTTCAGATTTTCCATTGCTTGAGAAAATTCAATTTTTGGTGGGCGCTAATTTTTTTTAAAAAAATTTTGATACTATTTTAGTTAATTTTTAACTGTATTGAGTAAAATATGATATATATATATATATA
>NEWO01000092.1:1392778-1408003 GCA_003013225.1 Phalaenopsis aphrodite
CGTCCACATTTAAAAATCATGAAGAGAAAGTTCATCTCTGGACATTGTTAATAAATATAAGTTTAGTTGTACAAGACATTAAATCAAGATTTTCAATAAGAAATTATTTATTTATTTTAATAATACTTTTAGTGTAAATTTTTTACCTTCTTATTTATTAAGAAATAAAATAAGGCATATCTATAGGATTTTGTTTAAGCCAAAAAAAATTTATCTTTGTGTATATACATATTTAGTATAATTTAGGTTGATTATCTAAAAATCTTTACTTTAGGAAGAAGAATTGCCCCATTACTCGTAAATGTTGAGGATCGGTTCTTTGTGAATATTAAAAAGAAAAGATGGTGTAATAAAGTTTTTATGCCAACTTAGAGAGTGAAAGATAATTATGTACACAAATAAATATTCTTTTTGAGTCGGAGAAGAAGCTAACAAGTTTAAGAGATCTTGACAGACCATTTTCTTGAAATCCACCCGCTAAGTCGACCAACCGAGCGACATTTGTCAATTTTATGTGATTTTACCTATATTTTCACTGCATTTTACATGTTTTTTTACTCAGTTACCACGGATTTACACTTGAAAAATGTTTTATGTTGATATTGTGCAAGATGCATGTATTTAAAACAATAATGTGACCTAAAGCTGTGTGACCACACATGTAAGTGGTGTGACCACAACACCTATCGAAGAGCTGCGGCGTGACCACACCAGATCCGGTGTGACCATGCCAAGTTTGGCAGACCTGCGGCATGACCACGCCACCCTTTAACACTATGGCGTGACTATACTAGCTTTGGGGCGTGACCACACTGACGAGCGAGAAAACACTTTAGGAAGGAAATTTGCTTGCTAAATCCATGGTTCTAGCTATAAGAATGAATTTTAAAGCTTCTTGGAGCAAATACTGGTCTAGAGAAGAGTTTGATGTTGATGGAGGTAAATTTTGGGGAGAATTTGAGTGTTTTTCTTAAGGACTTCCTCCTCTCTTGGGGTGAACCTTGAAGGGTGAGTTTTTCTTTATTTTGTGAGTTGTGAGATATCTGTATGAGAGGAATGATCGTTGTTATTCTGGAGAAGACAATTTATTATAAGTTTAACATGTTTTCGTTTCATATAATGAAATCTTGCATAGTTTTTTTCTTACCATGGCTTTCTTCACGATGTGTGGCTTGTGTCGCTCTGATATAGGGGTAGTGGATTTATCGTGATTTTTCTGAATGTTTTTTCGTTAGCATTTTCTTGTACTTTCTTGGTTGAATATCATTGGTTACCTATGAAATTCATTTACTCCTAGTCTAGAACCTAGGACCTCTAACATTTGTGTTGTGGAAACGAATTGTTAACCATAGAATTCCGAGAGAATGTACACATTCCAATGGAATTTTGTAATCATTCTAATGGATCGAAACAGTTATGCAAAATGCTTTAGGGATTGAGAAAGCTTCAACTTCATGGATTCTAGACTTCTTTTGAACTAGACACATGCATAAGGAGTAATTTATCCTCGATTGATAACAATCATGAATGACAATATTTAGGAAAGCCATAATCACCATGATCCTCGAATCACAGAGGCACAAGCCTCATCATTCTTGAAGGAACTCACAAGATCTTTCCAGTTGTTTTTGTTTTCTGTTGCCTATAATTTACTCTGTTTTTGTTGCAATCTTGGGAAATAAACCTTCTTTGCCAACATGTCAAGCTAGGTTCACTAAAGTAGTAAGCTGTAGCTTTTTAAGGGGGTTTTAATTGCTAACACTTTCCTCGTGAAATCGATAGACACTCTTATACTGCATCCTACATGACACGTGCACTTACGTTGTAGGACCAACTTTATGGTACGTTTTGGCGCATCACTGGGGTGGACAACCAAGTTGACCAGTTATATTAACCTACAGTGTTGTAGGCTGCTCAGTTGTCCAATCAAGTTAAAGTATCGAGCACTGTTATTTTGACCCTCAATTATTGAACTAAGGTAAAATGGTACTTTTGTAATGTGGTACCGCTCACCAACCTCCCACCTACCACTCTCTTGCTTATATAAATAGAGAGGGTGTGTGACTTAGGAGAGCAAGGGAAGAGGTCTTAATCTACCACAAAGGAGGAGAGAATAGCTAGAGAGCTAGAGAGGAGGAGAGCATCTTAAGGCCTTGTATCAAGGTGTCGCTTGAGATGGAGGCCATAGAAGGAAGATGAGGGTTCATCTCTATGTATAAGCTATGTATTCTCCATTTCTTTTGTCTTAGTGAACTATTTGATTGATTCTCTTCCGTGGACGTAGATCCAGTTGGATCGAACCATGTAAACGATCCGTGTTTGCTTGTGTTCTTTGTGTTTCATTTATATGCCAAGAAATACATATCTCACAACAATTGGCGCTGTCTGTGGGAAGATCCATACTTCTTGGTTAGAGGTGTCCGCGTAAAGGTGTTCACAGCCAGTGATGAAGAAGAGGAGTTCGATATTCACGAACAGAGGAGCAAGCGGATCGCGTCGCAGGCAGCCGAATTGCGACATATTCAGTGAGCAGTGGAAGCTTTGTTCGACTAGATTCGCACCGCAGGTTGTGTGGTTCGACGAGACGGAGAAGGAACAGTCCGCGAGCGAGGGCAGAAAATTTGCAACAAGGCTGTCAGCAGAGAATTTCAGAGCAGGAGTTCGGTTATGCGAGCAGCTCGGCCAGAGGGAAGAGGCGGAGATCGCGCAGAGAAGGATACAGAGAGTTCCCTGTTCGAGAGTTTGCGAAGTAGGAGGATCTGAGCAGTTTGGCGAGGCGCGACGACTCTAGAGAGGTAGTTATTCTTGTGCGAGAGGCATAGGATGAATTCCTGATTTGTTCCACTGGACACAGAGGAGTGCTTGCGGGAAGGAGGCGCAAGCACAAAATAGGAAGTTTTCTTCGGTGAACATGTGTGATCTCTGCCAGAAGGGATCGAAGCTCTCCATTCGGTTGGCAAAGGCAGTGGAGTTCACGGAGAGAAGATAAGAAATTTGGTGAGAATTTCTTGGACAGCAAGGCGTTAAAAGGCAGGTTTAGGCTGAAAACTTTTGGTTGCTATAATATAGTACAACATTTTGGTGATTTCAACATAGTTCTTGGAAGGGCAGCAGGTAGAATTCATTAGAAGAAATCCTAGCAATGACAATGAGTTCCGCCAAATTTGACATTTTGAAATTCAACGGGAAAAACGAATTCGGCCTATGGAGAGTAAAGATGAGAGCTCTATTGTTCAGCAGGATGTTACAGAAGCCTTGCAAAGGTCGGAGGCATTGCCGACCAACATGACCGAGAAGGAGAAGATCGACATACTGGATATGACCCAAAGTTCGATAATCTTAAGCTTGGGCGACAAAGTTCTGAGGGAGGTGTCGAGGGAGATAACGGCTCAAGCACTTTGGGCCAAACTCGAGGTACCCTACCTGACAAAGTCTCTGGCTAATAGGCTCTTTCTGAGGCAGCGCCTATACTCCTTCAAAATGCATGAAGACAAATTCATCTCAAAGCAGATCGACGAGTTCAACAAGATCATCGATGACCTCGAGAACATCGATGTAAAGATGGACAAAGAGGGCAAGGCACTGCTGTTGCTAAACTCTATTCCTAAGAGCTACGAGCATTTTAAGGATGTGATGCTCTATGGAAGGGTGCAGACTATTACTCTGGAGGAAGTTCAATCTCTGATTAGAGCCAAAGAACTTCAGAGGAAGCATGACAGGGACAAGGAAGTCAGCGGAGACAGTCTTATTGTTAGAGGAAGATCGGACAGGAAAGATTCAAGAAATGGTAAGTACATATCAAGGTCAAGCAAGGATGATGGGAATCAGTCATCAAGGGGATCTTTCAAGTGCTATCATTGTCACAATGAAGGTCATTTCAAGAGGAAGTGCTCAGACAGGAAGAATAAGTACCAAGAAGAGCTAGAAGAATCAGGAGAAGCAAGCGTAGCCTCTGATGACTACGATTCTGCTGAGGCCCTAGTGATCATAAAATCTAAATCCAGTAAGAAGTGGATACTCGAATCAGGGTGTTCTTTCCACATGTGTCCTCACAAAGACTGGTTCGAGAAACTGTAATAGGAACATGATGGGTTTATTCTACTGGGAGACAATAAAGCTCACAGGGTTGTTGGAAGTAAACCAATCAGGATAAGGATATTTGATGGAGTTGACGAGTACTGAAAAATGTCAGGTACGTACTAGAGCTCAAAAGAAATCTGATTTCTTTAGGTACGCTGGAGTCAAGCAGATGCTCGTTCAAGGCAGAGAATGGCTGCATCAGAGTAACCAAAGACCCTCGTGTCGTCATACAAGGAGTCAGGAAAAAAAAGGGTTGTACTCTCTAATCAGAAGAACCGTGATTGCTAAGTCCATGTATTGTTTGGACTTAGCAAACTCAAGCAAGGGCTGAGGGCCCCTCAGGGGCCAGGTGGAGGGAATCTTTACTTCGAAGCTTCTCAGTTGAGGGTCAAAGTAGAAAGTTGTTATTTTGACCTCCAATTATTGAACTAAGGTAAAAAATGACACTTTTGTAATGTGATACAACTCACCTAACACATCACCTACCGCTCACTTACCTCCCACGTACCACTCTCTTGCTTCTATAAATAGAGAGGGTGTGAGGCTTAGAAGAGCAAGGGAAGAGGTCTTAAGCTACCACAAAGGATGAGAGAATAACTAGAGAGCTAGAGAGGAGGAGAGCATCTTGAGGCCTTGTATCAAGGTGTCGCTAGAGAGCGAGGTCATAGAAGGAAGATGAGGACTCATCTCTATGTATAAGCTATGTATTCTCCATTTTTTTGTCTTAGTCAACTATTTGATTGATTCCCTTCCGTGGACGTAGATCCATTTGGATCGAACCACGTAAACGATCTGTGTTTGCTTGTGTTCTTTGTGTTTCATTTTTATGCCAGGAAGTACATATCTCGCAACAAGCACAAGCTGTCATTTACTTGCTGTCAAAGTACTAATGGCTGATGAGATAAAATCTCATGTGCTCGACCATATTCACTTGAAGACTAATATATTTTTCACATCATATCATTCTGACATTGTTAGGCCACATCACCATACATCATTCAATACTAAATTTATTTAATATAGTCGCTTTGTAACTGTTATGGTATGACTCATATACCATATCGGGACAGACGCTGGATCGAAGCGGAGCGGAGCGGAGCGTAGAATCTGTCCAAATTGGGAAGTTACGTGGGTTTGGGGTGCGGGGGCAAAGCCCCGCGGTTTGGTACAGGGGTAATGTTGTAATTACATATTGTGCCTAAGTTTACTCCTGGGGTTATAAATAGGTCTGTTAGTAACCCCAGGAGGTAATCCTCTATTTTGTAACCCTTTTCTGAATATTGAAAGGAACTCGCCGCTCTGCTCCCGAGGACGTAGCCATCTTTGCCGAACCTCGTTAAATCTCTGTGTTCTTCTGGATTTGTGTCGATTACTGTTTTTCTTCGCCCTTATTTTCTCAACAGTAACCCAATGTGTGTGTGTGTGAGAGAGAGAGAGAGAGAGTCATCAAAAGTAGCCTCTCACTAGTATTAAAGTCAAATCTCACTAATCTGATCCTTACCATGTTATACAATACCAACCAGTATTTAAAAATCATGGAGAGAATACTGGGTGGTCTGCATTTAAAAATCATGAACCACCATTTAAAAATCATGGAGAGAAAAGTCTGGGTGGTCGTCCCCTTTTAAAAATGCTATTGCGGAGAAAGTTTTGCCTCCTGGTACGTCCGAGCAAACGGTGGGTGCGTTCATCTTAAGAAATTATTAATATATATAATTTTTAGAAATTAATTATTTATTTAATAATACTTTTATTGCAAACTTATTTGCCTTCTTATTTATTAAGAAATAAAATAAGGCATATCCATAGGAATTTTTTAAGCCAAAAAAAAATTATTTTGTGTATATAAATATTAGTTTAATTCAATTTGATTATCTAAAAAATTTTAATGTAGGAAGAAGGATTGCTCCATTACTCCTAATTGTTGAGGACTGGGTCTTCATGAATATTAAAAAGAAAAGACGGTGTAATAAAATTTTTATTGCAACTCGCAGAGTGAAAAAAAAAAGGGTACACAAATAAATGTTTTGTATGAGTCGTAAATGATGCTAACAAGCCTAAGAGATTTTGAAATCCACCTGCTAAGTCCACAAGTTGGGTGACATACATTAATGTTATGTAATTTAATTTATGTTTTTCCCAGTATTTTGCATGTTCTTTTTACTTATTTTCCATAGATGTACATTTGAGAAATATTTTTTGTTGATGTTGTGCAGGTTGTAGATATTTAAAATGAGACATTTGAAACAAAAATGTGGTCTAAAGCGGCATGACCACGCCACCTATTGAAGAGTTGCGACATGACCATGCCAGATCCGACACTAACATGTCAAGTTTGACAGACTTGCGATGTGACCACGCCCGCAATCGGGCGTGACCACGTTGCCCCCTTCAATACTATGGCATGACCATACTGACGAGCGAGAAAACACTTTAAGAAGGAAATTTATATGCCAAATCTATGTTTCTAGCTATAAGAATGATATTTAGGGCTTCTTAGAGCAGATACTGGCCCAAAGAAGAGTTTGATGCTACTGGAGGCAAAAGTTGGGGAGAATTTGAGTGCTTTCTTTAAGGTCTTCGTATTCCCTTNATTTAAAAAAAAAAATTCTCGATGCCTAAACTTTGAGTTGAAAAAAAAAAAAAAAAAAAAAAAAAAACAAGTGGAGTCCGCTCTCTACGAAACACGCTTGCTTTCAGAAGGAGCCTGCAGCCTCTGACTGGAAGAAAAATCAAACCTCACTAATCTAATCCTTACCACGTCAAGCAAGACTAATCAACGCTAATTAGTGGTCGTCCCATTTTAAAAATGGAGGTGGCTGCGTTCATCTCTGAAAATTATTAATAAATATAATTTTTAGTTGTACTAGACATTAAATCAAGATTTTCATTAAGAAATTATTTATTTATTTTAATAATACTTTTAGTGTAAACTTTTTTGCCTTCTTATTGATCGGTTGAGTTAACCTAAAGGGTTCAAGGCTGCTGGGTTGTCCAATCGAGTTATCCTATCGAGCACTATGTTACGGACAAAAAAGTCCCACATCTACTAGGTGTAGGGCCGAAAAGTAATATTTAAGTCATGGGCTGTCCACCAGCCTAAGAGCTTTTATGGGAGGTGACAAGTGGTATCAGAGCAGATTACTGCCTGTCAGGTGTGTGGACTCTCCATTGTCCAGTGGGACCCTCGGTCTGTGACGAGAGCGTCACGTGATGTCACAGACAAAAAGTTCCACATCAGCTACGTGTGGGCCGAAAAACAATATTTAAGTCCTAAGTTGTCCACTACCCCTAAGATCTCATAAGAGAGGTGACGACTAGCTGTCATTTACAGTCTGTCAAAGTACTAATGACTCATGAGAGAAAATCTTATGTTTCCCACCATATTCACTTGAAGACCAATCTATTTTTCATATATTATTAGTCTGACACCATTAGGCTACATCACCATACATCATTCAATGCAAAAATTATTTGACATAGTCACTTGGTAGCCCAATAAGAGAGAGAGACTACTCAAAAGCAGTCTCTCACTAGTAGAAAAATCAAACTACACTAATCTAATATTTACCACATCATACAATCCTAACCAACCGTAATGGGCGGTCGTCCACATTTAAAAATCATGAAGAGAAAGTTCATCTCTGGACATTGTTAATAAATATAAGTTTAGTTGTACAAGACATTAAATCAAGATTTTCAATAAGAAATTATTTATTTATTTTAATAATACTTTTAGTGTAAATTTTTTACCTTCTTATTTATTAAGAAATAAAATAAGGCATATCTATAGGATTTTGTTTAAGCCAAAAAAAATTTATCTTTGTGTATATACATATTTAGTATAATTTAGGTTGATTATCTAAAAATCTTTACTTTAGGAAGAAGAATTGCCCCATTACTCGTAAATGTTGAGGATCGGTTCTTTGTGAATATTAAAAAGAAAAGATGGTGTAATAAAGTTTTTATGCCAACTTAGAGAGTGAAAGATAATTATGTACACAAATAAATATTCTTTTTGAGTCGGAGAAGAAGCTAACAAGTTTAAGAGATCTTGACAGACCATTTTCTTGAAATCCACCCGCTAAGTCGACCAACCGAGCGACATTTGTCAATTTTATGTGATTTTACCTATATTTTCACTGCATTTTACATGTTTTTTTACTCAGTTACCACGGATTTACACTTGAAAAATGTTTTATGTTGATATTGTGCAAGATGCATGTATTTAAAACAATAATGTGACCTAAAGCTGTGTGACCACACATGTAAGTGGTGTGACCACAACACCTATCGAAGAGCTGCGGCGTGACCACACCAGATCCGGTGTGACCATGCCAAGTTTGGCAGACCTGCGGCATGACCACGCCACCCTTTAACACTATGGCGTGACTATACTAGCTTTGGGGCGTGACCACACTGACGAGCGAGAAAACACTTTAGGAAGGAAATTTGCTTGCTAAATCCATGGTTCTAGCTATAAGAATGAATTTTAAAGCTTCTTGGAGCAAATACTGGTCTAGAGAAGAGTTTGATGTTGATGGAGGTAAATTTTGGGGAGAATTTGAGTGTTTTTCTTAAGGACTTCCTCCTCTCTTGGGGTGAACCTTGAAGGGTGAGTTTTTCTTTATTTTGTGAGTTGTGAGATATCTGTATGAGAGGAATGATCGTTGTTATTCTGGAGAAGACAATTTATTATAAGTTTAACATGTTTTCGTTTCATATAATGAAATCTTGCATAGTTTTTTTCTTACCATGGCTTTCTTCACGATGTGTGGCTTGTGTCGCTCTGATATAGGGGTAGTGGATTTATCGTGATTTTTCTGAATGTTTTTTCGTTAGCATTTTCTTGTACTTTCTTGGTTGAATATCATTGGTTACCTATGAAATTCATTTACTCCTAGTCTAGAACCTAGGACCTCTAACATTTGTGTTGTGGAAACGAATTGTTAACCATAGAATTCCGAGAGAATGTACACATTCCAATGGAATTTTGTAATCATTCTAATGGATCGAAACAGTTATGCAAAATGCTTTAGGGATTGAGAAAGCTTCAACTTCATGGATTCTAGACTTCTTTTGAACTAGACACATGCATAAGGAGTAATTTATCCTCGATTGATAACAATCATGAATGACAATATTTAGGAAAGCCATAATCACCATGATCCTCGAATCACAGAGGCACAAGCCTCATCATTCTTGAAGGAACTCACAAGATCTTTCCAGTTGTTTTTGTTTTCTGTTGCCTATAATTTACTCTGTTTTTGTTGCAATCTTGGGAAATAAACCTTCTTTGCAAACATGTCAAGCTAGGTTCACTAAAGTAGTAAGCTGTAGCTTTTTAAGGGGGTTTTAATTGCTAACACTTTCCTCGTGAAATCGATAGACACTCTTATACTGCATCCTACATGACACGTGCACTTACGTTGTAGGACCAACTTTATGGTACGTTTTGGCGCATCACTGGGGTGGACAACCAAGTTGACCAATTATATTAACCTACAGGGTTGTAGGCTGCTCAGTTGTCCAATCAAGTTAAAGTATCGAGCACTGTTATTTTGACCCTCAATTATTGAACTAAGGTAAAATGGTACTTTTGTAATGTGGTACCGCTCACCAACCTCCCACCTACCACTCTCTTGCTTATATAAATAGAGAGGGTGTGTGACTTAGGAGAGCAAGGGAAGAGGTCTTAATCTACCACAAAGGAGGAGAGAATAGCTAGAGAGCTAGAGAGGAGGAGAGCATCTTAAGGCCTTGTATCAAGGTGTCGCTTGAGATGGAGGCCATAGAAGGAAGATGAGGGTTCATCTCTATGTATAAGCTATGTATTCTCCATTTCTTTTGTCTTAGTGAACTATTTGATTGATTCTCTTCCGTGGACGTAGATCCAGTTGGATCGAACCATGTAAACGATCCGTGTTTGCTTGTGTTCTTTGTGTTTCATTTATATGCCAAGAAATACATATCTCACAACAATTGGCGCTGTCTGTGGGAAGATCCATACTTCTTGGTTAGAGGTGTCCGCGTAAAGGTGTTCACAGCCAGTGATGAAGAAGAGGAGTTCGATATTCACGAACAGAGGAGCAAGCGGATCGCGTCGCAGGCAGCCGAATTGCGACATATTCAGTGAGCAGTGGAAGCTTTGTTCGACTAGATTCGCACCGCAGGTTGTGTGGTTCGACGAGACGGAGAAGGAACAGTCCGCGAGCGAGGGCAGAAAATTTGCAACAAGGCTGTCAGCAGAGAATTTCAGAGCAGGAGTTCGGTTATGCGAGCAGCTCGGCCAGAGGGAAGAGGCGGAGATCGCGCAGAGAAGGATACAGAGAGTTCCCTGTTCGAGAGTTTGCGAAGTAGGAGGATCTGAGCAGTTTGGCGAGGCGCGACGACTCTAGAGAGGTAGTTATTCTTGTGCGAGAGGCATAGGATGAATTCCTGATTTGTTCCACTGGACACAGAGGAGTGCTTGCGGGAAGGAGGCGCAAGCACAGAATATGAAGTTTTCTCCGGTGAACATGTGTGATCTCTGCCAGAAGGGATCGAAGCTCTCCATTCGGTTGGCAAAGGCAGTGGAGTTCACGGAGAGAAGATAAGAAATTTGGTGAGAATTTCTTGGACAGCAAGGCGTTAAAAGGCAGGTTTAGGCTGAAAACTTTTGGTTGCTATAATATAGTACAACATTTTGGTGATTTCAACATAGTTCTTGGAAGGGCAGCAGGTAGAATTCATTAGAAGAAATCCTAGCAATGACAATGAGTTCCGCCAAATTTGACATTTTGAAATTCAACGGGAAAAACGAATTCGGCCTATGGAGAGTAAAGATGAGAGCTCTATTGTTCAGCAGGATGTTACAGAAGCCTTGCAAAGGTCGGAGGCATTGCCGACCAACATGACCGAGAAGGAGAAGATCGACATACTGGATATGACCCAAAGTTCGATAATCTTAAGCTTGGGCGACAAAGTTCTGAGGGAGGTGTCGAGGGAGATAACAACTCAAGCACTTTGGGCCAAACTCGAGGTACCCTACCTGACAAAGTCTCTGGCTAATAGGCTCTTTCTGAGGCAGCGCCTATACTCCTTCAAAATGCATGAAGATAAATTCGTATCAGAGCAGATCGACGAGTTCAACAAGATCATCGATGACCTCGAGAACATCGATGTAAAGATGGACGAAGAGGGAAAGGCACTGCTGTTGCTAAACTCTATTCCTAAGAGCTACGAGCATTTTAAGGATGTGATGCTCTATGGAAGGGTGCAGACTATTACTCTGGAGGAAGTTCAATCTCTGATTAGAGCCAAAGAACTTCAGAGGAAGCATGACATGGACAAGGAAGTCAGCGGAGACAGTCTTATTGTTAGAGGAAGATCGGACAGGAAAGATTCAAGAAATGGTAAGTACATATCAAGGTCAAGCAAGGATGATGGGAATCAGTCATCAAGGGGATCTTTCAAGTGCTATCATTGTCACAATGAAGGTCATTTCAAGAGGAAGTGCTCAGACAGGAAGAATAAGTACCAAGAAGAGCTAGAAGAATCAGGAGAAGCAAGCGTAGCCTCTGATGACTACGATTCTGCTGAGGCCCTAGTGATCATAAAATCTAAATCCAGTAAGAAGTGGATACTCGAATCAGGGTGTTCTTTCCACATGTGTCCTCACAAAGACTGGTTCGAGAAACTGTAATAGGAACATGATGGGTTTATTCTACTGGGAGACAATAAAGCTCACAGGGTTGTTGGAAGTAAACCAATCAGGATAAGGATATTTGATGGAGTTGACAAATACTAAAAAATGTCAGGTATGTACTAGAGCTCAAAAGAAATCTGATTTCTTTAGGTACGCTGGAGTCAAGCAGATGCTCGTTCAAGGCAGAGAATGGCTGCATCAGAGTAACCAAAGACCCTCGTGTCGTCATACAAGGAGTCAGGAAAAAAAAGGGTTGTACTCTCTAATCAGAAGAACCGTGATTGCTAAGTCCATGTATTGTTTGGACTTAGCAAACTCAAGCAAGGGCTGAGGGCCCCTCAGGGGCCAGGTGGAGGGAATCTTTACTTCGAAGCTTCTCAGTTGAGGGTCAAAGTAGAAAGTTGTTATTTTGACCTCCAATTATTGAACTAAGGTAAAAAATGACACTTTTGTAATGTGATACAACTCACCTAACACATCACCTACCGCTCACTTACCTCCCACGTACCACTCTCTTGCTTCTATAAATAGAGAGGGTGTGAGGCTTAGAAGAGCAAGGGAAGAGGTCTTAAGCTACCACAAAGGATGAGAGAATAACTAGAGAGCTAGAGAGGAGGAGAGCATCTTGAGGCCTTGTATCAAGGTGTCGCTAGAGAGCGAGGTCATAGAAGGAAGATGAGGACTCATCTCTATGTATAAGCTATGTATTCTCCATTTTTTTGTCTTAGTCAACTATTTGATTGATTCCCTTCCGTGGACGTAGATCCATTTGGATCGAACCACGTAAACGATCTGTGTTTGCTTGTGTTCTTTGTGTTTCATTTTTATGCCAGGAAGTACATATCTCGCAACAAGCACAAGCTGTCATTTACTTGCTGTCAAAGTACTAATGGCTGATGAGATAAAATCTCATGTGCTCGACCATATTCACTTGAAGACTAATATATTTTTCACATCATATCATTCTGACATTGTTAGGCCACATCACCATACATCATTCAATACTAAATTTATTTAATATAGTCGCTTTGTAACTGTTATGGTATGACTCATATACCATATCGGGACAGACGCTGGATCGAAGCGGAGCGGAGCGGAGCGTAGAATCTGTCCAAATTGGGAAGTTACGTGGGTTTGGGGTGCGGGGGCAAAGCCCCGCGGTTTGGTACAGGGGTAATGTTGTAATTACATATTGTGCCTAAGTTTACTCCTGGGGTTATAAATAGGCCTGTTAGTAACCCCAGGAGGTAATCCTCTATTTTGTAACCCTTTTCTGAATATTGAAAGGAACTCGCCGCTCTGCTCCCGAGGACGTAGGCATCTTTGCCGAACCTCGTTAAATCTCTGTGTTCTTCTGGATTTGTGTCGATTACTGTTTTTCATCGCCCTTATTTTCTCAACAAGTGGTATCAGAGCTCAGGTTCGAGGGCAAGCAAGAAATTTTGTCAGCGCGAGGAAGAAGATTTGGCAGCTAGGCAGAGGGTTTTTCTTGCGGCAGGACTCTTGATCGTGGCTCAGGAAGCGAATCGCGTGGAGATCTGCGGGAAGCGGATTAGCTTCGCGCGTGCGAGCAGTCGGATCGGAGGCAGATTGGCTTCGCGCGAACAAACGAGGTCGAAGGAGGACGGATCGGTTCCGATTTCGTCGGCGCTCCGAAGGAAAATTTTGCCTGAAGGCGTCGGTCCGGCGGGTCGGCGAAGGGTCGCGGGAGGCAGAAGAGGATCGCGGAAATTTCGTGGCCGGCGACGAGCTTTTGGCCTGAAATTTCGGACAGGCTGCGACGGAGAAGGAAGGTCGAGGCGCCGAAGGAGTTTTTCAGGCTGGCTTGCGGAGAGCAGAACAGGAAAGGAATCTTTAGAGGAATATTCCACTTCATTATTCCCTTCCGGTAATTCTTCTGCTGAAGGCTGCTGTAGTGGATTGGAAAGAAAGTTTTGTTGTAGGAATAATTTTCAGATGACATTTTCTGGTGCGAAATTCGAGGTGGTGAAGTTCGACTGAACTGGTAACTTTGGATTGTGGCAAACTAGGGTAAAAGATCTGTTGGCGCAACAGGGAATCTTGAAGGCCCTGAGGGCAACGAAAACAGATGCCATGGAGGATGAAGATTGGGAGGAATTGCAACAGCGAGCGGCTGCGACGATACGATTATGCCTAGCAGATGAGGTTATGTATCACATAATGAATCTGAAATCTCCAGGAGAAGTTTGGAAGAAATTGGAAACTCAATTTATGGCTAAATCTCTGACGAACAAGTTGTATCTGAAGCAAAAGTTGTATGGGCTGAAGATGCAAGAAGGGTCTGATCTGGCACAGCACATGAATGGTTTCAATCAAATAATCACAGACCTGTCACGGCTTGATGTGAGTATTGAGGATGAAGATCGAGCGATGATTTTGTTGTGTTCATTGCCCTCTTCCTATGAACACCTGGTGACTACTCTGACATATGGGAAAGAGACTATCAAAGTTGATGAGATTACTGCGGCGTTGTTGGCTCACAACCAGCGGAAGCAGAATGCAGGGGAAAACTCTCACGGTGACAGTCTATATGTTAAGGGTAAGCAGGATCGTGGAAGGAAGAAAGAGAAGGAGGGATCTGGAAGGCGAAATTCCAGATCAATGTCTAGAGGCAAAAAGGAAATTCATTGCTACAAGTGCAAGGAGCCAGGTCATATGAAGCGAGATTATCCAAAGCTGAAGAAACAGACTGGGGAAAATGTGATACTTCATCGAAGTCTGTAAATGTGGTGCAGAATGAAAATTCAGATTGCAGTGATGGCGATATGCTCTCAGTTTCATCAACTCAGTTTACAGATGCATGGATTCTTGATTCAGGGTGTTCTTATCACATAACACCTAACAGGGAGTGGTTTATTTCATACAGGTCAACTAATTCTGGCTCAGTCTATTTGGGTGATGATCGATGCTGCAATATAGTTGGTATTGGAGAAGTCAGAATTCAGATGTATGATGGAACTGTTAGAACGTTATGTGATGTCAGACATATTCCAGATTTGAAGAAGAATTTAATTTCCTTGGGCACTCTACACAGAAATGGTTTTATTCCTAAAGCTGATGAGGATAGGGAAACCATCAGAATTGTAAAAGGTGCACTGACGGTGATGAAAGGAAAGTTGACTGCAGGTAATATCTATAAACTGTTAGGGAGTACAGTTGTAGGTGGAGTTCATTCTGTGGAGTCAGATAATGATAGTACAAAGTTATGGCATATGCGTCTAGGTCATCTCAGTGAGCGTGGGATGGCAGAATTGCATAGAAGAAATCTGCTGCATGGGGTTAAAAGCTGCAAGCTCGATCTTTGTAAGTTCTGTATTCTTGGAAAGCAGACTAGAGTCAGTTTTATGACTGGAAAGCACAAAACTGAAGGAATCCTTGATTATGTGCATTCTGATGTATGGGGCCCTACTAGGGAGTTGTCATTGGGAGGATCTCAG
>NEWO01000092.1:1408328-1424340 GCA_003013225.1 Phalaenopsis aphrodite
CTTATGCTGCACAACATGATTATTTGAAAGCTTAAAGATAAAGTGAGGATTTATGTTGTGCTAGACGAACTAACTCAAAATCGTATGGCTTGTTGTTTAATTCTAAGGAATTGTTTAGCTGAAGTAGATCATATTTTAGTCTTGATTCGTCAGCGGAAGTCCTCTATCGTGTTGCCCCAAGGCTCGCTCCAAGCTCCTTGCTGACAGTATCTCCATGTTTAAGGTTTTATGTCTTATGTTTTATTTTTTATTATTGTTGTTAAAATTAGAGAATGTGTTCGTTCATATGTTATAGTGATACATCCTAAGTAACAAGACTACTGTTTTCTACCTTAAAGATCTGACAAGTATATAAATAAAATGTGTATAAGTAAGACATACTACAAAATGCAATAAAGAAAAGGAAAATCAACTATAACCGTGCGTACCTGAGCTCTGCTACCGCTGCAAAAGGGTTAGTATAATATAATATAATGGTGTGCAAGAAATTGTAATAAACCTGGTGTAAAGAAATAAAATACGTCGTAAGAAAGTACAGACGAACAAAACAAGACTCGATGCCACATATAAAAGACCGGAACTAAATGTAAGAATTTGGTAAAGATGGAGGCTCAGAGCTAGGTTATGTGCTTTATAATCCCAAATTTGGATAAGAGCTACTGATCAGGAAACTTAAGGAGGATAATTTCTGGCCTCAATCAAAGGGATTAATAAGTGGACCTTTATAGAACTTCATCCAAAATTTCTTTGATTTTTTTTCATGCATGTAGAACTTACTTAGTAGTCAAAAGCAGCCTTGTTGCAGGGAAAAATATTTTTGTTATGTTGTATATATATATGTAGATGTTTTGGCAAAATTAGGTAGTCCACCAATTAATCACTCTGATCAGACCAGAACTACCGACAACCTAAAAAAGCTAGGGGAAAATTCTTACCAAGGGTTGGGGAATAGTACCATCAGTCCTATCGTCTTCCCAAAGGTCGCTGAGGTAGGAGATATTATCCTAATGTCCCACTCTTATCACACATAAGAATTATCTTCATCGCTCTCACCATCAAGATCTCTGACTTACACAAGTTTGGTGATCCATATGTGGCATTAAAATATTTCAAGTTTCTCACAAGGATTTGAATACCATATCCAAGACTCACACCCTTGAGCATTGGGTTATTACTGTAGGATAAGTGGTGTAGGACATTTTATTGGAATCATAAATTAACGGGTCTCGAATCATATCTTGGAGGATCCCTATGAATTTAGAGGATGACTTTCTTTAACAAAATATAGTAAGTTCAAACGTCCTCTGAAATATCCAAAATCTTGCAAAAGATGTTCAGGGCATAATCCTAAACGACTTTAGAAACCTTTGGATCATTCATAATTCATTTTGAACTTATTACATCATGAGTCAATCAATCGTGGTTAAATTAAGATCTAGTTGTGATGTTTTAATTTGTACTCAATGAACTTCAATGTTTTAATTAACCTATGAGCAAGTTAATTAGCCACTTGTTTGATGTCATACACAAGGACTATGTAAGTAAGTACCCTTTGGGCTAACTTAGTCATTAAGGAACTTTATACCTCTTTCAATTTAGCTTGATCTTGTAGCGTTCATGATAAGTTATATTTTTTTCTTTTATAATCCCTTTAAATGATTTAGATCAAGTCTAGCTCACTACCAAGCTCTTAGATCTGTTAGGAATAAATTTGTAATTTTAAAAAAGTTTCATAAAATGTGTTTGATCCTTTTAAAAGGTTAAAATACGTTTAACCATTGATTTGGGGCCTCAAATAAGTGAATTATTGTTTTCCTAACTCATGCCGCTCACATTAGAATCATCAAAGACTTAATTCTCTTCCAAACCATAACAGTTTGATTACTTACAATTTTACCTTTTTGTAAAACAAAATGAATTGATTCCTACCCTTTAGCCCTTTATGTTTCAATCAACTCAAAGAGTTATTTATGATAAATATAACCCTCTTACCCTTTGATTTAACCTAAATTTATAATTATAGTATAAAATTCCAAAATTACAATTCTACCCCTAGGGTTCTTTACTTTATAATTCTTTCAATCTAATTTCAAAGACCTCAAAACCTTGCTGTTACCCTACTCATGGGTCAATTTACACACCAAAGAAGAATTTAAATTTTTCTGATTTTTATTTAATTTTTAATAATTATTTTAATCCAGAAATAGAAGTTTTCAATGTTAATTAATTTAAATAATTAAAACATATTTCTGTCTCGAAATTTTTTTTAGGAGGTTCACCTAGATTAGAGGACCACTTGGCATAATTTTTATGAATTTTTTTGAATTATATTTTAATTTTTATAATGCTTAGTTGATTTTACTGAATAATATATATATTTTTATTTCAAAATTATATTTTTGCATTTTTCATAGATCTCTCCGACTTAAAAAAACTAATTTCATATTAAATTTGAATTTTGATCCCGTGAAGTAGACATTAATACCGATTTGAATTAGGATTGACTACTTCTCACAAATTAAGGAATAATTTCCATATCCCTAGCTATATTGCACAAATTTTAATTTAGAGATTCTTACGTAAATTCAAAAATCTATAGTTGGAATTTGAAAAGTCACGATGATGTTTTCTAATTAATTTACGTGGAACACTCTTTGTTTAAGAGAATCATACGATCTTGATACGTTAGCAAGTTAACGTAGATATCAACTCTATGTTGAGTAATTTTCACCTTGACCGATTCTATCGAAGAAGCTTCAGCTGAAGCTTCTGCTAAAAAATAAGAAATATGGCAAAAAAAATATTACATCAGGTTAGACGTGCAGATGATGATGTGAATTGCGTAATGCCCGTGCATTTAACGGTTTGGAGAGATTCACTCCATCGTTTGCACATAATGTTTTTTCAAATATGAAACCTATATTAGATTAATTTTGAGACTATAATGTAATTAATAAATGTGTTGGGTCATCATTAAATAAATCAAAATTATTGTGGTCTAATTTAGAATTAAGTTTATGACTTTGGGCACATTTGTCATGATATTATAGTGTGGATACAATAAGTGCAAATTCTAATTTGATGAGGGGCAGAATTAGAATTAAGCAAAACTTTTTTGTAACCGCCTGGTAGTTACTTTAAAGGGTGATGGTCCCCAATTTGCAGAGAGACACATCCCTTTTCTTGCACCCCATCAACAAGAAACTAAGGAAACTTTGGAAATTCTGCAGTTTGGAAGATCAGATCTTGTGGAATCGATCTAATAGACTCCGGTACGCTTCCGCTAATCTATGGTTTATTTCTCTCGAAATTGAATGTGATTTTTTTTTAGTTCTAACAACCTAAACCCACAAATCACACAACTTCTTGCATATTTAGCCATAACCTTTCATTTCTAGGCATAATCATTAGATTTTTATAATTTTCTAAAGCTAATTCTATTCTCAAGTACTTTGACATTTACCACTTCAGCTAATTCTCACACAAAAATCACTGTCCTTTACACAAAGTTAGACATATGAAGCCTGATTTTAGGTAATACAAACGACCATTTTTTATTGATTCAATATAACTCCCGTATTTTTGACAAACAAGCGATAAACTTGTTCTTTCATCCGTTATGCTTTGGCCTAACTAATTCTAATAATAATAATAATAAAGATGATGGCAGTTATGAATGCATGCGTGGGGGAAGGCTGTCAGATTTATTTGGCTTATGTTCAGAAGTGCAAAAGATGAGCTTATTAATTCCGCCTTAAGCAATGCAAACATGTGCAAGAATTTGAGAATGAGTGTCATCGCATATGAGTTGGTTTCCTGTTCTCATTCAACTCTCTCCATGTGATCCTTCTTGCAATAAGATGAAGCTTGTTTTTGAAGATGCGTATAACCCTTTCTTCTTTAAACAAGAAGAAATTTGAATGACCGAGAGATTGTGAGAAGAGAGGGCACAGCCTCAAGAGGATCGTTTCACTAAAGTCAAAAGTTGACTCTAGGGCTTTTATTAAATCTCTTATATCATGAAAGTATTCAAGTAAAAAAGAAAAAATGCATGCCTAGAAGGATAAACTGAAAAGAAGTTTGAAGGATATAAAAAGCTTGAAGAGATCCTTGACATATCATTACTTGTTTATAGTGATAGATCTATAACAACATATCAACAAAGATTTTATTAATGATCTCAGCAAATAAAAACTAATGTCGAAGGAGTTTTTTTAGCTAAGATTTAAAAATTTCTCCCAAGATGTTGATGATGATGAAGAAAGCAAGTGGATTAATATGATCAATATTGATAGTGTCGCAAAATATGTTGAAATTTGTTGATGATACACTACAAGAATTTAGCTTATTTTAGACGGTTAAATACTGTCAGTTAATAACTTTATGACGTCTTAGAGACGGTTTATTAGACGTAGATAAATTACTTTTTGGTAATTTGAAAAGTGATGGATAAACCGATGAATTATATATCCTAACAGTTTACTGGCTGTCCACACCCATCAATGTTTGATTAAAAGTAAATTGTTTGTAAGCTGTCGATCTCTGTCGATCATCTTAATTGACGACTCAAAAACTGTCGAACCAGAAAGAGAGTGATCATTGGTATGCGTCGATATGTCTTCAGTTCAACTGTCAGTATTAACCGAAGGCCTAAGGCGTCGTTAAAATGAAGCATAAGAGGAAAATTGCAATTTCTCTTTGGTGTATAGTCCGTCGGTCCACTGATAGTCCTTCGAATAGCTGTCAGTCATTTGTCGATAGATTAACTGATGGATTCTAACCGCCGAATTACACGTTAGAGTTGTCGAATTGCCATTGGAAATCTGTAAAATTAGAAAAAAATATCCTTCTTCGTCTTTCAATTTCTACTTCTGCAATCGTAACATCGAACCCATTGTGATATAATCTACACACAATTTACCAATCCAAATATTTAGTAAAATAAAATAACAATATTTAAAACAAAAATAAACCACAGAAATAGAAGAAATGCATAAAACCAGCCAAAAAGAATTATTTAAAGAAAAATAAGATGTTCGCTTGAACTATTTCAAATAAACAGATAAAGATTCTCTTAAAAAAAAAAAAATTCTAATCGTGCTCAGTCTCCCCCTCAACGTCCTCCTCAAAATCATTCACTGTCAGCTGCTTGCCTCTCAGCTCTACTAGACATTAGAAAATGTCTAACCATGATTTCCTTTTAGCTCCATCTCCAACCTAATCTCCAACCTCATCAAGATAAGTTGGGCAGCAATTCTAGTTCCAATGTTTGTGGTGAATGCGATAGCCTGCCTATGAATCTCTTCCTTCTGGGCAGTAGACCAAAACTTTCTTGTTGGCTCTAGATGCCTCTCTCCAAAACTGGTACTAGGACGGATCACGACCTAGGATCATAATATCATCCAATTGTGGGTTCAGCTCACGTTCAGCTTTTGGAATGTCTTAACAAAAAAAAAAAATGTTAAGGAAAGTTAGAGGGTAAATAAACTTCAGTATTTATTTCAATTCTATACTAGTTAGTCTTGTGAATTGTTTGGGCCGCCTATGATTTGCTCCAATCTCGGTCTCATTGCAGCTTATGGGCGCGCACGTATAACTGGGAAGCGTTGGACTATCATCTCAAATATAGAATATAATAGTTTAATTAAATAGTTAACATATATTTAATTTACAATAAGATTTAATGCATAATTTAATATTTACTAGCCAGCTCTTTTACTCTGTGTTTCGGAGTGCCCCACCAGCATGCCTGGAGGCACCAATGTCTCTGCAGTTGGAGCATTGATATTGTTTGACTTGTTTGCTCTTCCTCCGATAATTCAAGGAATTGCAGGCCCTAAGTGGTGAGCCAAACACATCCTCAACGAGCAACAAATTCAGCAATAAAGAAAGAAAAATCAATTATTGCACATAACTTTTGACAAAAGTACAATCATACTATTAAGTGCAATATACAAACTACTAAAATTGAAAAGATAAAACTATGCAGTTAATAGAGGGTGAAATTTACGTCTATCGCATAGGCTCGAGCTAATAAGTACTTCTACCACTATTCGATGCCTCTCGATCGGAAGTAGCAGCAAGACCCTGCATTGAAATAGATGGAGTTGTAGTCTTAGCTTGCGATGGTGCTAGTATGTTAGGAGGAGAGGACACTTGACTTCTTTTTGTTAGAAGTGTGACTCCAACTTATTTTGATATAGCTAAGCTTTTCAAATGTTGATTAACAAATCGGTAAAACGGCCAAATATTGGTGTCATACTCCCAAAAAAATGTCAAGCTTTGAACATAAGTCATTCCACTTATAGAAAAATAAATAGCGCAGAAACTCTAACACAGAATATCAATGTTCTCTCATTTCGCCCTCTTCATCAAAATCCTCAACAAAACTACCTAAAATTGGTGATCATAAATAAATATTCTTTTGGAGCATTTACATACATAACACTCAATTCTTAGGTATTTACATACCTCATACCTAAACTTCCATATTTACCCACATAATATTCCTATCTTTAATATAAAAAAAAAAAAAAAACAATAAAAACTTTTAAAAACAAAAATATACCATGCCACACATAGATTTAAAACAAAAGTGCTATGTATGGAAATATAAAAGTTTAGAAGTGAAATATGTAAATACACAAAAATTGTGCTCTAGATATGTAAATTTTCCTTAAAGTTACGTTTTTAAATAGGAAATACATAAGAGTGAAGCCCTAGCAATCACATAATTAATGAAAAATATACAAAACCTAATAAAAAATTTGAATTTCCGAAAATCTCAAAATCAGAAAATACAATAAAATTAATGGTTCAAATTAGTTAAAAACTTGGATGAATGATTGAATCGAGATTACATTCGATTTAACTATAAGATATAGAGAAAAAGTGCATTGTAGCAAATTAAAATGGGTTATGGAGATGAAGCGAATACGGAAGATAGAAACGAAAAATTTTGGTGACAGTTCTGACGGCTTACTAACCGTATACACACCTAATACCAAAACTTCAATTTTTACTTTACACGTTACATATATATGAATTTCATACCTATCACTCAATTTTTTTGTATGTACACACCTAACACCTAAACTTCAATTTTTACATACATACTATTGAACTTTTATGTACATACATACCTAATACCAAAACTTCAATTTATACATACATACCACATTATCTATGCATTTAATTAATACATATCATTCAATTATTATGCATATACAAACTAACACCTAAGCTTCAATATTTACATGCATACCACAAAACTCTTCTGTATAAACATATCTAACATCAAAACTTCAATTTCTACATACATACTACTTTACCTGTGCATTTAAATAATAATACATATCACTCACTCCATATGTATTTACAAACCTAACACATAAACCTCAATATTTACATGCATTCAACTTAATTCTTATGTATGTACATACATAAAACCAACACTTTCATACATACATACCACATTACCTATGCATTTTATTCATAAATATCACTCAATTCTTATGTATATACAAACCTAACATCAAAATTTCAATATTTACATGCATATACAAATAAATTAAAATAGTGGCGCAAAGAAACTCACCTTCTTCAATGCTTTTTGATTAGAGGAATTTCAGTCTTGTCTGTAAGCTTGAAGCACTGGATGTCGTTACCTTGGTAGCTAGCTATAATGGTAACTGATCGTGAAGCTTCATTTGGGAAGGGGATGGTTTTAAGTGAAATTGAAAAGGAGAAGGAAAGTGGAGAGAGAAAGGGGAGAGAAGAAGCTTGGGAGGGTTTCTGGCAGAAGAGGAGATCAGAGAGGCGCGTGCTAGATGGGGGAGAGAAAAATAAAATTTAGGCGCGCGGGTTGAATTTTATAGGCCATGTCAGTTAGATTTCCATCTAATTTTTATTGGAAATAGTTCGAAGCTGATTTGTAAAGTTTTGTGTTGATTTTTTAGACACTAATTCAACACAAAATCCATCACAACGCCAAAACAGCTTTTGTCGTTTTTAGAATACTTTATTCATCGAATTTTTGGATTCACAGTGGATGTAAAATCTGATACAAATTTTAAAATTTATTATTTTCTGCTTAGGCATAAATTAGAAAAATCCAACGCACGTATCAGACGCTAAAATGAGCTTCTCGTGCATTGTCTTGTGATAGTTGGCTTGGATACTCATTTGTCTTGCTTTGGGCTAAGTGGCTCGCTCTTGCATCCTCTAGTCATATTTAGCCTTTCTCATGGTTTGATCTGTTTTGGTCTTGCTAGTCTGACTCAGAAAACTTTACTCAATCGAATAAATAGGTATTATAATCTTTTGTCGGTGGACCCATTTTCATCATACTCTTCTTTTCTGAACCATTAAATCTCCTCAATATCTGCAGTGGCACAGTTTGATGTACATATTTTAGTTCCTCGATTATTCTATTTCTTGAAAGTAATGATGTGATAAGAATTGGATAATTAAATGTGAAAGTAGTTTTTATTTATTGTTTAATTAATTGCTCAATAATTGATCGCCTATGATTACTGAACATTCGATTCTTATAAAAAAAGGCACAATGGACTCCTCTGATTCCATATTTGTTATGCAACTCTCAGGTGATATTCCCAATGAAGTTATGTTTTGTGTTGCTTTCGGGAGACCAAAAAGTCTGGACTACTTAGGAAGCGAGAGGAACAAGAAAGTTATCATTAAAAAAAGAAAAACAACTATAATCACATTACTGATTAGGTGAGATTGTTTGATTCGTTCCTTGGCAATAAACAGAAGATTATTCAACCGCCCGGCCTGACCATTGATTTGTCAGCTCAACCTACTATAGCACAAGACCCACTAATCACATAGGTTAGACATATAGTTACTAGTGCTATGTAGTCACATGGTGAGAGTGATGTATCAATTACAATGTCTAAGTTGGATCGGCTATTGGGTATGAGAAGCTTCGGTTTTATTTATTTAAATTTTTTTGAAGACCATATGTTATAGATTATCTCTTGGAGTAGATGGCTCGCCTTTGAGATGTCTAGGCAAGAATCCAGCCCCAGCGGGCATCGACAAGAATTCGACCAAGGCGCCGTCATTAGTAGAACATGCTCCACGGAAGGGAGGATGACTCTCGAGCGAGGATGACTGGGGTGACCACCCAAACAATATTCCCGAGACTAGCTGGGAAGAAACTAATAAGCGTCGGACATCCTTCGGATCCCTCGCTCACATCCTGGACTAGATCGAGAGTTTTTTTGCTTAAAGATTAGCAATCAAACAAGGTGATGTGGTGTGTGAGTTGTTGGCTCGTGTGGAGAAGGTGGAGAAGATGGAAGAAGTGATGGCAACTCTTCTTTGACTCCGTTCACTAGTAACGACGGACTGAATGAATAATTTTAGGTCTAAGGGGACAATTTTGTATATGAAATGTCTTGGCCGAAGCAGCAACTTGCCCCTTGTAAACCATTTGATCCCGGATTAATTTTAGAGCTCATTTGTAATTTCAAGGCCTTTTTTGGAATAAAATTTATTTCTTGTCTTGTTTTTTGTGTTTATGTGATCATTTTGTCAGTACTTTTTTAAAATTGTTGGAGAATTTTGTTTTTAAACCTTCGGTTCAACTTCTTCTATTTTCTTAATTATATTAAGCACATCGGTTCAACCGCCGTTTAATATCAAATATGTGTTGGTTTGTAACTTAGAAAAACTGATATGTTAAATTTTCGACAAATAAAGTCTGTTGGTTTATAATTTGATTTTAAACCAACGAGTTAGACCGTCGGTTTAGCCTTAACAACCACTGAAAAATGTTTTTTAATAGAAAACTATTGCTTATGCTGGAGGAAAGTTGTCAAAATGGATTCTAATCTTGTACCATCGTTAAGGCGTCGGTAATTAGTTCAAGATTTAAGACACAATATTGATCATAGATTTTAGCGTTTTTTCAGTAGTGATAGTTCTAGCATGGAAAATTTTTAAGATGACATTTAAAAAATAGTTATATTTCAAGATATTCTTTCAAAGCAAAAATATTTCTTTTTTACCTTCTGATTTATCAGCCAGCAAAACTTAAATCTTTTGTAGTGTGTATTATTTTTCGTGAGAGTTACTTATCTTAAGATCATGTTATATAACTTCATATATATATTCGTCACTATTAAATTTTATTCAGAAAATGATGATGATCAGCTCGCCAGTTCATACTCAACGATTAATCGACAGTCAAGTTCAACATGTTTGGTGCACTTTAATGTATCTTAAAAACATTCCCCTTATAAAATGCATATTAAAAAGTTAAGAAAAGAAAATGCGGCTTTGTGCAAAAAGATAAAGATAAGAAAAAGGTGGAAATTTTCATACATAGCACCCAATTCTTACGTATTAACGCATTTCCCACCTAAACTTCATATTTAGAGGCAAAACACCCTATTGTATGAAAAATTGGATTTTAACATTAGGTAATATATTAGTGCTGTTTTAATGTGATAGGAAGGAATTAGATGTTTTAAGTGCGAAATTTAAAGTTTTCAAGTGATATGTGAGATGTAAATGCATAAGAATTAGATGCTACGTTGCAATCGACATTAGCCTACCACCACAATCTATTTGGCTTGTTCTCTGCCATTCCTTATTTTATTGCTCGTATCAAAATAAAACAAATCGATAAATTTTCGGTCGCCTCATGAACCTATTAAAAATATTTATTTATTTCAAATATAAAGCTAATTAGTCACCACTTTAGCGAAGTTGCACTATGAGAGTTAGTTTATGTATTATATATTAAAGCAATGCATTGCACATACTCAGCCTCCAAAGCTGACTAAACATTTTCATTTTGAGCTTCCAACATAACAACTCATCATCAGACCGTCTCGCCCAAAGCTTACTTATCCACATTTATAGTTTAGAACAAGAATGAATTAAATATAAAACATGAGGGTGGAAATCTCCCTTCAAAATTTTAAATTATCATTATATGTCATATTTATACTCACAAAAATATAATTTCTTAAAATATTATTTGATTTATGCAGCCTCTAAAACTATAAATCTTATGTTATAAATATCAATTGAAAAGTATTGACGATATTTTAAATAATTGAAAATGTATGCTCCTTCTAGCTACGCCATTAGCTAGAGCTTATTGTTTATGACTGATAAGTGCGAACATAAGATCTTTAAAAGCAAAAAATGAGGCATTTTTTGTTATGTACACCTTTTTAATATATATATATATATATTCCTTAATTAATATATTTTTCTTGGGATATAACATTTCTCGAAATTTAAGTTTTTACTTTACTAAAAAATAAAAGATTAAAGAGTAAACTTAAAATATAAACCATTAACTCATATTTTATATTCTCTAAGATGAACTCTTAAAGACGGTGGCGGCTACGGCTATAATCGAGTCAAGTCGAACTGAGCATATCATGGTTCGGACTTGGTTTGGTACAATTATAAGTTATCTATGTTTGTTTTGAGCTTGTGTCAAGCTTTAATATATTGTTCAAACTTGACTTGTTTAAAATTTTCAATGTTTAAATTTGAGCTTGTGTCAAGCTTTAATATATTGGTCAAACTTGCTTAAATATTTCAATATTTAAATTTGATTTGTATTTGATTTATCTATAGCAAATGAACATGTGTTTAAACGAGCTAATAAACGAGTAAAATTCAAAGGAAACATGTATTTGATTTATCTATAATTGTACAAAACTTATCGCACCTACTAATTTGTTAAATAAAGACTCTGTAAAAAACGAAAGGTAATTCATGAATCATATTCATATGGGGTGAAATTTCTCATATTTTAGAATGATCATAGTTCCAAGTTTATACCCGACTATCACATTAAATGTAGATGTTGGTTTTCTTGTTACGATATGCACTTGACATTTACCTTTTTTTTTTTGAGTCATTTGTAGATGTCGTTTATATTTAGTTGTTGCACCACTCTTATTCTTTAATCGTAAGTAACTTACAATGATTGGAGTATATTTTCTTAGCACCACTTTCTAATAGGGTCGATTTTATGAGAATGGTGGAAAAAGAAGATATACAAAGACTAGAGATTTAGAGATCCTTGCACACCACGATCTCATCGTTGCCTTTGATGCTTGCATGCCCAAGCCAATGTTTTGCATGTTTCTAGTGAAACCTGGAAACATAAAATTGTGAGACCAGAGGAAAAGAAAGGTTTGCAGTTATCTAAAATTAATTTTAAGGGTATTTCAGATATATACCACAGAAATCTTAGATATGTTCACCTCTAGCACCTAAATTTTAATAAACTAAATATATAATTAGTAGTTATAAATTAATAAAATAAAATATTTTAGCAGAAAATATTATTGATAAAATAATATATTACTATTAAATTTATAATTAAATATTTTTTAGTTAATTAAATTTTATTTAAAATAATATCATATGATATGAGTTAGCATTGAGCTTATTATCAAATATTTAAGAAGTTACATGTTGAACAACGAACAAGTTCCTTCGTAAACATAAATAAATAAATTCGATTATGTATATATTTAGTTCATTTAAGTTTAGAGTGGTTAAAAGTAATTTAACTTATTTATTTATTAATTTAAATGAGCATATACGAGTTTTAATTCGAATTATTCTTGAGTGCATGCATTGTTTCATTTATAGCCCTGGACACCGGCGGCCGGTGCAAAAGAAATATGATACAAATGAGTTGAGCCTCAGTCCAAATGAAAATGAAATGATGTACACATAAAGCAGTAGTCAAAAATAGCAGTTTCTTTTCAGATAGCTTAGACCACGTGTAAAAGTATAATTGGCTTTAATATCTTTTTATATGGTTGAGCATATCCTCTAGCGATCATCAAATCCTCGTTTCGGGCCGCCGCAGCCTAACGCCATGCACTTTTGGTGCGATAAATAAATAAATAAATTTAAGTATTACTATAGAACTTTTTATAAGGATAGGAGAAAAAAAACAGCGAATTACTTTAAAATAAATGAATTTACTTTAAATAAATTTAATATAAACTATTTATGGATGTCATAAAACCCAAATGATATCGAAAAAATATTAAACTCACTTAGATTACAAAAATATAGAATAACATTCTCGCATAATGTTTTTATAAACAAACTAAGATAATTAAAAAAAAAAGACTTTTGTTGAAGTCAAATATATTCCATCATTCCCAAGGGATAGAGTCGAGGGAGAGAATATAAGAAAAAGAGAGAAGAATATGGGAGAGAAAAATTTGTCCCATTGAGGCATATAGGGGTGTTTCGGGAGCATTTTGACTCCTTTTATTTTCAAGAAAATAGAAGTTACAAGAGAGGAAAAAGTGAAAGAGTTCTTCGTAAATGGCAATTATATTTGTTTGGCCGAATGACTTGTAGGTTTAGCCAAACGATCATAGCGGGGCATCTGACTGATTATATTTGTTTGGGTTGCTTATGGTGTAACCAATATATGTTCGAGGTGTCGAGGTGGGATTCAAATTCTTCACTCACGTGGGTCCTGACGGTTGCTAGCAACTTGCTCAAACATTATTTTTGTTCAAACTATATTTAGCCCCGGCTTTCTTTTATTCAAACTTATTGCCCAACTCATTTAATTAAAAACCAACACTTTATTTAACAATTAGCTCGTGAAATACAACCATACAAAGCCATTCTCATGCCATATATGAAAACTTAGATGAACACTATATCTAATGCTTATTCATGCAGCACCGACATACTTAACTGGAAAAGTAAATTACCCCGGCAAGAGCACCCAGGTTTCCAACACCAATTTATTCAGAATATACTAACTATAAATACTTCTTCCAGCTTCTCCGACCGCAATCATGGATACAGTTCCTTGACCTTATTCTGCGCCGCGCCAGATGCAGCCGCCGTGCCGTTGCTATGCGGGATGACGACAATAGCAGCATTGCCAACGTTGGTGCCAGTTGCCCAGATAGCATTGTTGGAGTTGTCGTAGATGACGACATTGCGATCTCTCTGGAGGATGAGATAGAAGTTACCGTTTTGGCGATTGGTGTTGCTTGCCCAAATAGCTCTGCTGCCACTATAAATCACGAGATTACCATCACGCTGCATCGTGACGTAGCAGCCGGAGGCCTTTCCATTGGTCCCCGTGGCCCAGACTGCTTTGTTTTTATCGTAGAGGACGAGGTTGCAGTCATTCTGCATGATGAATATGTAGGGGCCTTGTGCGAGCGACTGTCCCCCTCCCAGCGACTGGCCTGCGTTCAGGCGATCGGCTGCAGAGACAGAAGCGGTTTGGAGACTCAACAGAGTTCCCACTAAGAGGAGGAGGAATGCTGCCGTGTTTATGGAGGAGGCCATGGTTTTATGGGTTAATTGGGACTTGGGGGGAGTTTGGGTTATAATGCTTTGCTTGGCTGAGTGCATGGTAGTGGAGGTTTGGATCCCTATTTATAATAGAAATCAAACATGTGGACAATGAATTATATGCCGTATCAGATGGGAATACTTATGTGATGCTTCCACTGCGCCGCGTGTGGTTATGGTTCTACTGTATGGCAATCGTTGTATTACTATTTGGGAAAAAATTAAGATATTGAGGGATTTTCATGTATCCTTGAAATTTTTTTTATATATTTGGTAATTTAAAATTTATATTTATTTATATAATATCTAAATATAACTCGCATTACATTATTATTAGACGGGCAACTTCATTCAATTTAGAGTTTGCAACGGCCAAGCCTTAATTTAAATTATTCTAATTAAAAAAAATTTCTTTTGAAATTTTTTAAAATTATAAGAATTAGTGATGTATTTTATTGTGGGTATAAAATAAATTTTTATTTGAAATAATAATAAAATTTTAGAAATCAGCACCATTATTAGCTATAATACTATCCTATACTAGGATTAAAATTTAATGTGGGCAACTGTCCACCATAAATTTTTTTTTTAAATATTGTTTTTTTTTTATTTTTGTTAATATTATAATCCTTTTTTAAATATTTCGATATTGTTTTTGAAGTTCCGCTTTAATAAGCTGTTTGCCCAAAAAAATATATAAGAATAGTTGCATACATAAATATAAATATTTACATACATAACACTCAATTATTATGTATTTGCGTATTTAGCACCTAATTCAATTTTTACACATATACCACCTTACGATGAATGAAAATTTTACTTTTTAAAAGTTAAAATAGTTGCATTTTTTGTAGGATATGAATGAATAAGGTGGTATAAATGTAAAAAATAAAGTTTAGGTGTTAGTTACGTAAATAGATAGGAATTGAGCAGTAAGTATATAGATGGCCCATCGAAAGATTTACATTCAAAACACTCAATTCTTATGTATTTACATTTCTAACACTTAAACTTCAATGTCTTACATATATGATACTTTACCAATGAATGAAAAAAGCTGTATTTCACCTTTTTAAAGTTGGAAATAGTTACATTCTTGGTGTGATTTGAAAGATTAAGATGGTACAAATGTAAGAAAATAAATTGTAGGTGTTAGATTTGTAAAAACATAATAATTGAGTGGTATGTACCATATGCATGTACTTAAAGAGAGAGCGAAAGAGAGCAAATTGAGATATTTATCAACTTTTGAGTAGTTGTCCCGTTACTCCAATTCATAAGTGTCTTAAAAACTATCATCAAAGTATAAAATTGGAAAATATTATATTTAATAGCAATAGTCTAGCTTCTAGATGGAGGGGAAGGGAAAAAAAAGGGTGAGGACCAAGCCGCCATTTAAAGTTAAATATATGAAACGTGCTTGCTTTCACGAGGACCAAGCCGCCTCCCATTTGAAGCAAAATCAAAACGGCTAATCTAATCTTTCACCACGTCAGATCATACCATTTAAAGTTGAAGGGTCGTCGTCCACGTTGAACAGTCGGGGAATGAAACAAGTGGCAATCTTTTGAGTGAGGACAATGGAGCCATCAGTCCCGCTTAGAAAACAGCAGCATGCGATTCGGAAAGGCTGCCTGGCTGCGTCCATCACTGGACGTTA